>JAJTUR010000172.1:0-98031 GCA_021399475.1 Hyaloscypha finlandica
TATTATACTAGCCGTCTAAAGACGGTATTATCCTTTAGTCTCCCGGTAGATTACTACGATACACGTGTACTATGGAAATAGGCCATATACTTAATAGGATCTTATAGAGATTCCTGACAACTTTCTACCATAACCTATCTTAGAGCTCGACGCTATAAAGCTACGATTTCCGTAACTAAAAATAGTGGCGTCGCCTTATAGTTGCCGTAATTGTTAATTAGGGAAGTTAACCCTAATACTATTTAGCAGAAATAATAAGCTAGGCGATAGTTGCTAAAGATACGTGGATTTATGAAAGCCTTATATACTAGATACTTAATTCTGTTTCTGAGTAAACTAGCGACCTTATATAAGTCCTACTATCTATTATTGGGAATATTTCTAATTCTTTGAAAGCTGGGAGTAGTATGTGCTAATTAAAGGGATATATTTACTAAGGTAATCTAGTTCCTTTAAGACCTTAGTATAGTTAATAAATGCGAGGAAGAAGGCTAGAATAACCTAAGTAATAAAATCCTATAAGCCCTCCGTAAACCTTTTAATTTTAACCTAGCAAATTAGAGGGCCATGAACTCCTCGCTCGCACTAGTTATAGGTAATACGATATATATAGCCTGAGCGATTAATACTTAGTCGCGACTAAGTGGCCGCGAATCGGTAACTAAATGAAACGAAAAAAGGTCCTATATCCGTGAGGCGATAACTATAGAGCTTCGCCAGAGATCTTATAAGTCACTAGACGCCTCGTCCGAGAAGAGTCTTCTATTAGTAGTTCGCTAGAGTCACTATACGTCAAGAGCTCATAGGTCTGAGACGTAGTATAAGACTCGTAGAATGGATCCTTAGGGCCGGTATCCTTAAGCCCCGATATAATATTAGGTATCTGCTCCTAATAATCCTGGATAGTAGCACTTAGCGATGAACTATTAGGATAACCATTGCTTATTACCCCAGGTATCCACTAATGATTAAGGATAGCATCCGCTTAGTGACATCTTACTGAATATAATGAACGTCTATCCTAGTGGCATAGACTCGGCTTAGTATATATAAGATGTAGACAGTTCCCTAGTTTATATCCGCGCTTTGTCTCTCCGCCGGTAATTAGGTTTAGGGACATTGCTATAATATGGATTAGTAGGAGAGAATAAGAGAATTAATATCTGATACTTTAAGGCTTAAGTGAATAGGCATTAGCACTATTAGCGCTCTCTTGAATTATAATAATAATACTTTAGCCATCGCCTTTACGACCACGTAATACTTACTTCTAGGCTTAGAAAACTACTATATAGAACCGGTTTCCGCCGTTATAGGTATAGATAATTTCTGGTTTTAACGATAGCTACTAATTATAATTAAGTTACCAGAGTTTAGATAAGGCACCTATAAGTAATATAGAGACCAAAGTCGATTCTTTTCTAGTTCCCCGGAAAGTGATAAGTAAGTATATCTACTAGACCTAGGCTAAAATTTAACTAACTTGACTTCTAAAGAACTAATTAAGTTTAATAAATACATTCTTTACTAGATACTTTTTAACCGAGGACTTAATAGCCCGTTAATATACTAGACTACTAATATTCTAGGCATAATTTAGTTCGGTAAATTAAGGAATCGTCTACTATTCGTTTTACTTAGTCTACTAAGTATATTAAATACTATTATTAAGTTATCCGGTTAAGAGATTGATATATATAATACTATGGGTACCCGTAGTATAGTTTTGCTAATATCCCCGATTAAGTTAGAGCGTTTTATATAACTAATTTAGAGAGATGAGTTTAGTAATATACTTTGGAATAATTATAGGAATATCGCCTTTATAATAATATATGTGATAGATAATAAACTAATAGTAGACTTTGGGTAATCTAGTATCTTATCCAAGTAGTCTTAGGTAGATAAGGAATATAGATTAGGTCTATAAATTCAGGTATTTACTATTCCGAACTTCTACTTTATGTGCCCTATATAGCTAATATACCTCGATTTCTTAAGATTTTTATAATATCTAATACCTTTATAACTTTATTGGGAATAGTAACCGAATAGTATTCATTATCTAGCTTAATATATATGACCTCTCTCGTATATTTAATAGCCCTATTCTCAATTATAATAGCCTATCCTATCTCTTAGAGCGTGAAGTGCCCGGTCCTCTCTTCCCTTACCTCTGCCTCTATCACCTCCTCTTTAACCAAAAGACTACTAATATTGAAAGAAAATTTAATTATTTTCCTAGCCTAACCCTATATTACTTCAAGCCCTAGAGTGTTCTCTAAGCTATTCGCCTAAAGGTAGTTAGTGACCTCTATAAAGAAGTTATTATCGATATTTCTAGTACTAGCTGGACCTTCGCGGAACTTGGAGGGGAGTAGTGGGGTATTTCTCTTCTTGCCTTTATTTATATAACTAGTTATATCTACCGAGATAATATACCTATAGACTCTCTATAAATTAATATCGGGAATACGTACGAGTATTATCTAGTACCCACACGGTTCCGTTATACTAGTGCCTAATAGTATATACCCCTTAGGGATTATTATATAGCGATAGAGGAGTTATAGTTAGAAATAGCTCTAGGTATTATATTTTACAATTATTATAGAGAGTTCTTTAAATCTATTAGATAATACATTTATCTAAGGAAATAGGGAATCGGGGGAGAGTTAATTATACCTACTATAGGTTAGTAAGAGTCTATAAGTATAAAGTATAAAGTATAAACTAATAGTCTTATTAAGGCGATTAATATCTCCTTAGTAATATTAGTACTAAACTATAGGATATCTACTATTATAATAAAAAATACCTTATACTAATTAAGAAGGGTTATTATAAATATTAGGATAAAACGAGGGGATTACCTAAGAAACTTTTATTAAGTTTGGGTATATAGTTAAAGTACTATATAATTCCGTTAATATATCCGATATTAACCGAAAAGGCCTAGTATATTTAGGCTCTAATCTATAACTTAGTCGAAAAATTTGGAGCTTTCCTTAAAGACTAATTAAAAGCGTAGGGGGGTTTTTTTTAGGCTCCGACCTCTCTTAGTATAAACGTAATACTATTATATATATCACTTATATTATACCTAATAATACCCAGGTCTAGTCGTCTAACTATTACTCATGTTTATATACTCTTTCCGCTACTCCATATACTAGTGATCTTATATAGCTAGTACTAACCTAATCTATAATTCGAGAGGAATATAGCGCTCCTTTAGTTAGCGTAGTTAAACCGCACTAATCTTTCCGAAGTAGCGGGGCGGCTTAAATAATTAGGCTAAACCCTACTAATTCTAACCACCTCTAATAACTCTAATAGCAGATAAATAGCTCTCTAAGGTTTTATCTATATAAGGCCCAAAGAAGATATTAATTAGTGACTTATACCCTTATCGCGAGTTTCTTTAATTATACTAACTAATAATAGTTTATATAAAGTGAAAATAAAATAAAGAGGGCTTTATAGCGCCTTATTAAAGCGGCGATAAAGCGTAGTATATTGTTATAAATATAGTTAAATATATATTAGATATAAAATCTAGTTAATTTCCTACTAGAGACACTTTCCTCTAAATATTTCTTTTAAAAGAATATTACTTAAGTTGACTAAATCTTCCTTTTAATTATAGTAGTCGTTATTACTCACTATTACACTAGTACGTTTAATAACCTTCCCGGCTTTGAGGTAACTAGTCCAAAGTTTAATATAGTTAATAGTAAAACTATTATTACTAATATTATAATGCCGTTTTTCCGTAAGTATAGTATTAAGAAGGTCCTTAGCCTATAACTCCTCTATTAGCACTTTTAGCTTAACTTAGGAGAATGTCTTATAGACTTTAATAGTACCTTAGTACCTATTCTACCTAAGGGTAGCTAAGAATTGAACTTAACTATAACTATCTAGGGCCTCGAGTATAGCGGCGACCGCTTCTACTTATAGCCTCTTGAATTTATACTTAATTTAGGTAATCCTAATCTAGATAAGGCTTCTCCGTAGAATGATATTAACTTTCAGAAGTTCGTCGCCTCTAACTAGACCTTCTTTCTAGAATACTCTATAATAGTAAAGAAGCTTAGTATTGAGGGACTCTTTGGATTTGCCTAATACCCTAGAGATAGATTCCTAGGTTATATTAAGGTTAGTATTAGCTATACTAATATTAACCTTAGTCCTACCCAAGTTCGTGAATATATCCCTAGCTTAGCCTAATACGTATTCTAATATCATATAATAAGGTAAGATCTATACTATTAGGAAGGCTCGGGAAGTAGTATAGTTCTTTATGGAAGATTTTATTAAGTATAGTTATAGATATCTCTATCCCGAATATAATAGTATCTATAAGAGCTATAGTAGCTATGTTTATATATAGTTGGGTTAATTATAGCTTATACTTAATATAGAGGGGTCGAATTTTATAGCTAGCGGTAGTTCTAAGAAAATTATATTTATTAGCCTTATAATATACTTTTATTTATATCCTTAGTTATATCTATAAAATAGATTCGCTTTCTTATATTAGTAATTTTAAAAGAGAGAAGTTAATATTATAAGATATCCTTATCTACTAGATTCTAGTTATACGTATATATTACTTTATAAATATTAGCTTAGCTAATTACCTTAAACCACTAGTATCTACTATACTCGTCTAAGTAAGCTAGTAACTAATAATAGTTATATATAATATTACCTTCGGAATAAGCTCTCTCTCTAATATAATTAAGATAAAATAGCCTATCTCGTTTTATAATATCTATATTTTTCTTCTATTAATCGAAGGCTATTATACTAGAGGAAATCTAAACTAGCTTATAGGTAAGAAAGCGAGGGTATTTTACTATAAATTAAAGCGGAATTATATCTCCTTACTCGAGATTAAGTATACTATAGGCTATAAGTATTAGAGATATATAGGATATAATAAACCTCGTACCTTTTTAGGTTAAACTCCTCGTTAACTATGATATTATTAGGACTAAGATTACTATAGACGAGTATATAAGGTGCCTTATTGAGATCTAGCACCTAATAGCTCTCTATAAAGCTAAGCTATCTTTGGTATCCTTTGGTATCTCTACCCCTATATTCGTGACATTTAGCTCGCTCTATCTTATAATTAATTCTTATTCTAATATAGTCTTTTACTAATATACCTATATAGAAGTTAGTAAGGTTATTACATTTGCTCTGAGAAGAATACTAGCTATACTTCTATATCTTAAGGAGGTTAATTATAATTCTAGCTATAGCGTGAATAACTTTATTTCGGTTACTGAGATCTATAAGGAAGTCGTCTATCTAGCGAAGGGTAATGCTATATACCTATTCTAGCGTAATAAATAGAGTATATATAAGGTTATTCCCTTTAATAGTATACCCGGTGACCTTTTGGAAGCCTAAGATTCCGAAACTCTCGATAGCTTTCCGGAAATTCACTTTATTATTTAAAATATATAAAGTCCCTTTCGTAAATTTATATTAGATACGCATATATATCGCCTTCCCCTTATGATCTTATAGTATAAAGACGATATTCTCACCGCTACTAAGGAGCCCTAATTTAGTACCTAAGATAAAGAAGTATACTAAGTAAGGCAGTATTCCTATAGGTAAGCTTACTTACTTATAGATTTACTTACGGATATTATAGGCTAGAATAGAGTAAGCTATAATATTATAATTCTTTTATCTCTAAGGCCCTTTATATTATAATCTAAAGTATGACCCGTGAAATAATTAATATTATCTATAGGGCTAACACTAATCTTAATTTAATATAGCCTAAAGCGAAGGCCTAAGTAAAATATTTGGGGCCTATAGGTCCTTAATACGGGTCACGCTAAGCTAATAAAAGCCGGCCCTTGATTAATGATAAAAAGTGACTAAGGTGAGGCTCTAGGAATTTTGAATTACCTAATAATTATATATTTGGAGCTCCTTTGGAACCTCACGATATCTAGGTTTGGATTTTAGTATTATTACCGGGTAATAATTAATAGAGAAACTCTCATAAGCCCCCCTTATATAAAAGGGTATTTAGGAAGTTATATTTATATAAAGTTTAAGGGAAGGGGAAGTAGAAGGGAAAGTAATAGTTATTATTATATATTATTTAAGAGCTTATATTAATTTTCATAGTCTATATTAATTAAGCGTGAAACTAAATATTAGAGCTAAAGTGAGAATATAGTAATAGAACTAAATATTCTAGTATTTTGGATTAAAATAGTCTATACTCTCTAACTCTCCCCGTAAGTCCTAATAGTCCCTAATAGAAATAAATAAGATAATATATTAAATATAGATAACTTAGTTAGGTATGTAATTATTCATTTTTTTCCTTACTTTTCCCTATATAGTCTTCGTAGGTTATCTCTTTAATATGCCCTAAGGTTTTCTAGAGCTCTTAGTTATTTAATTACTTATAACCTTCTACTCTAGTTTTAATTAGATTATATGTTTCGAGGGGTCCATAGAAGCTATCTTAGCTAGATCCTTAGCTATACTAGAGATAAGTAGCTATATCTATTTACTTCTATATGGAGTTATATATATAGGCGGAGGCGAGGGCTACGGTTCTACTATATCTAAACTAGAAGATAATAGTAAGCTATCGGAGGATACTTTTTGTGAGATATTTAGTCGCCGTTAAGGCCCTTTTCTCTTTCTAGTAGCTCTTAAGACCTTTAATGAGTGGACTAGGCTAAGAGATACGTTTACTAGCTACTTATCCTTATAGGAGGCCTTTCTCTTACTTAGTAGTAATGCCTGCCCCGTTATAGGACGAAGAACCCGTTTACCCGAACTAGGGGGAGGTGAATTCGATATAGAGGAAGAGCGCTCGGCGTCGCTATTCTCTAATCCGGCCGAATTAATGCCTATAGGCGGTCCTTATTAAGATGAATTCAAGGCGCTAGACACCTAGCGATGATTTAATTCAACGGGAGAAGGAGACCCAAAAATGCGTATAGTAGGTGCTTCTCCTGCTTCATAGCTACCGTTCACAAGTAGGTTCGCTGGAATAAGAGTAGGACCGTCGGGGGCTTCCTCCTCAAGAGGCTCTTTATACTTCTATAATATCCCAGGTAGTATACCCCATCTTCTGTTCCAAATCCCTCGCTTAGTCTAGGTATTCTTGACATTCTCGTACGCCCTCGTATTAATATTGGTAGTATTAGCGCCTTCCCTATTCTCGGATTCTTCTTAGATTCTTTCGCGCTCCTTCGATATCTAATAGATGAACTAATAATATAGACGAGAGGCCTCACGTTCCCGCTCCTATATAATTCGCCGCTCTATAATCCGTCGCTTCTCGTCATCGCTCTTTGGCTATCTCGGTTTCGGCTACGGCTACTTTGGGGAGAAGGAAAAAAGAGGAGGTGAGGGTTCTACTTCCGGGTCCGTCTCCGGTTCGGACTTAACCTCGAGTAGTTCTTCGTGCTTCTATTGCCCAGAAGCGAACTGGTTCTATTTATTATTCCAGATACCTTACTCGACCTAGCGCTTCTTGACGTTTTCATAAGCGATTTTATCGGGGTCGTCGCCAACGCGTAGGCGGCGTGTTCGATTTAGATCTACCTCCATAATCCGCTTCTTCTTGTCGCTAATCTAATGCTCGAATTAATAGTATGGTTCTAAGGCTATACGCTCTAGTCCAAGCTGGAATCGTCGCTCCTGGCGACGCTCCTCACTGGGAGGAATTAGGCTAGTAGATCGAGTCGTCGTACCCGATGAATTCGATGTATATAGTGGCGGAGAATGGCTAAATCGCTGCCTCGCGCGATCAAGTCGCAGTGGATCTCCCTATAATCCTACTAGAGCTCTCTGAGCTCTAACTAAACCATCCCCACGAAGAGTATTAGTAAAGCCAGCTATAGTTAGTTATCGTCTTATAGTAGACGCGAGATCGTGATGCGGAGGGAAGGGCGAGTGAAAGATTTATTATAGGAGGAAAGGCGAAGATTAATAGAAGTTTCGATGAAAGGCAAGAAACTATGGCAGAGATTACTACGTTTATTTTAGGATTAGCGCCGAGCACCAAAGTGAAAGCGAATAACTCACCTAGCCTTCGACCCTATACGGGATTATAGGACCCAAATCATTAGCTATGCGTTCTTTACCGTTAATTGGCCTAGAGTATGACCTCTTATTAGCGTACTATATTATTAGCAGTGCGGGGTATACTAAAACTAGTAACGCCCGTAACCCCACTAGGATTGAATCGCTCACTACTTCAATAGCGCGTCCCCGTTATTCATAAATGGGCACGACGATGCTTAGTAATTACTCCGTTCGAAACTGCTTTATACTCTTCCCTTTACTACCTTAGACTTCCTCTTCTGGCTTTTATCCATATTCGTCCCTCATTTCATCTCATCGCTCTAGTATAGCTCGTCCTTATCCTTATCCTCTTACCCTATTCTCTCTCCGTCCTTTCGAGGGAAACGAGCGAGCCGAACGTCTTATCTCTCATCCGAATAATAACCACAATATTTCAATATTATCTAATAGTATACTAGCTCTCGACGTCGGTTTCTATCTACGCGGAAAATCGTCTAAAACTCTTGTAATACTAGGGCGAGGTATTAATACTAATATCTATGTGGAAGGATCCGGTATCTTAAGGGTCTAATACTTATTCGAAATCGATTTAGATACCGGCGTCGTTATGCTTTACGATAGATTATTCGCTAACTCGACTCAAGTCTTTAGTGAAAATACTACGTTGTTTAAGCGTGAACACGACTAGTGTAAAGTCCTCGTATAGAAAGGTCTTAATATAATAATTAGAATAGGTAGTAAGCGGCGTGACCTCGTTTAATTCAAATTAGAATAGTATTAAGATCCTATATAAACGGCGGAGACTATTAAGGATTACGACACCCTGCCTTATAGTCGAGTAGAGAACCCACGCCTCGCTCGAACTATAGACGAGGCGCTAACTAACCTATTATCTAGACGAGAAACTAGACCCTACACGCTAGGATAGCGGTAGCTAAAGATAAGACATGTGATAGTGGGACCTAAGCTCGGATCTAGATAGTTTAGAACCGTATATAAAGCCATTAATGTAGACTCAGGGAAATTCATAGCTATTAAGATACTAGAGTAGCCCGCGCGAAAATCAAAGCAAAAAGATTAGAAACAATTATTATATTATACTTTAAAGCGTGAAGTCGAAACTCTTTCTAAGATTAGCTATATAAGTAAGTCTTCTTTAACCTCTTATATATAAGAAACTAATAATTATACTAGCTACACATCGTCGATTATATCGCGTCGCAAGGCTAGGACGGACCAAAGGTGGAAATATTTATGGGTTTAAAAGAAGGGACGTTAGAATTATTAATCGAGGGCAGAGCTAATATGACTACTATTACGGACTCTACCTTCCCGCAAATACTATAAGCGCTTAACTATATTATATAGAAGGGCATCGTCTATCGAGATATAAAGCCGGAGAATATCCTCTTCGAATTGTAGCCGGATAGTTAATATTAGTTCTAGCTAGGAGATTTTGGACTCTATAACCGTATTATTAATGCCGCGACATTTGCCGGTAACCGCCTTTATATACCCCCCGAGATATTTCAGGAAGGGGGTTAGACATATAAAGTAGATGTTTAGGAACTCTTTGTCACGATACTATAGATATTAGATATAGGAAAGTTTCGTTAGAGGTCTAATTGGTTCAAGACTATTATAGAGGTTTAGCGGGCGGTTTTGTTTATAGCCTCTAATGTAGAATCGGTTTCAAAGATTCGGGAAATAGTAATTATTAACCCGGAAGAACGTGCTTCTGTAGCATAGATGCTTGTTAAGCACTTCGACGGAGCAGGACTTAGTACTCTACTAAATCAGGTCCTAGCTCTCACCACTAGTCCTTCTCCCATAATCGCTGCCGCTAGAGCTCCGCCCCTAACTCCTTCCTCCCTAGTAGCTCGGACTATATAAATAAACCCGAGAGGCTTGCAAATGAATACGAATATATTTGTAGCCGCTTAGTACTATATCGAGAAAGCGCGTAACTCTCTTTAAGCAAAACCCTTTCGCCGTATAAGAGATCCGCCCAAAACCACAGGTTAAGGGTTAGATTCTTGATAAATGTAATATTAGGTTACTTCTCTTCATGCCTATTCTGAGTTTATAGGCGAGGAACATTAGTGCGGGAACCGCAAAGGTAGGTTAGGAAGGTTAAATGTTCAGAAACTATATGGGTAGCGGAGTTTAAATGTCAAAGTTCGAATTATATAGCTATACTTAGTGCGAGGGCTAATAATAAATAAAAGAGATACCGGTCTAAAGGGATCCTTTTTATTTAGGATTTTATAAAATCCATTTATTATAAGCTGCTTTAGAGGCAATTTTCTATATAGCTAGCATATTTAGTAGCTTTTCGTGAGAAGTATCGAATAGTTTTATACGAGAACTATGAGTATGTAATTTTGCAAACTCGGGTGTTTATAGCGGACGAGTATAAATCTCTGAAGGATGAAATTTCTATTAGCGCTTAATGAGGCTAACTAAGTTAAGGGCTTCTGGGAGCCTATAGGATTTCTTGGTTGTAGGGGATAGGAGGTGGGGATGAACTTTACGTAATAATAATTAATGGTAACTACTGCCTTAATCGCGTGACTTACCTTCTTTATAAGCCCTACCGATAAGCGAGCCTCGTTACCTGATTACTATGTCGCGGAAAGAGAAGTATAAAAAAATCACTTGATATAGGAGGCGAGTTGGGTAAACGGTTAGAGGGATATGAAATGTAACGGAATTGAGACTCGGAATGCGGCTCAAAATACGGCCTTGATTAATGTCACATGCTGTGGCTGAATACGTCAGAAACGTCCTATACTGTAACGCTATATACTAAGGCTATATTGGGTCTGCCGGGCTATTTAGAGCTGAGGGACCTCGCCCTGCTGTAGTGTGAAGAGGCAGAAGTGCAGGATTCTAGGTTTCTAGAATAGGGAGGCGCCACGAGAGCGAGTACTCGGTGAATAAAAGGAGTATTAGCTAGATGTGTTAGAGTTTCTCGACTAGGATATAGTCGTATATCTGGTTATAATAAATCTACAAGAAAGCCTTACTTTTAAATTAATAGGCGCTCGTGCGAAGTTTCTATTTTGATATATAGCGTGAAAGGTTATCGTTAGGTAGCTAAACTCTCGCCTAGATTTAGAGCCTATAAAGCTTAGGGTCATGATTTCAGTTACCCGGATAACTTGCGGGTCGCTCCGTAATTAGCCGCAGGTGAGGCATAGAACCTATCATAATTAAGTGTCTAAAGCCTCGCCGCCCTCGTCTAAGCGGTGACCCGCCACGTAGGGGGGGGGTAGGGGCAGGGATACGAGAAACGTACTATAATACGGGGTAGAATTAGTTCTGAAACACGCACCTACTCTCACACTCTCTTGGCCTAATTACTAGGCACTTTTCGGAACCGCTCGAATCCAATTAATGGATTATTGGTGACTACTAACAACAATTGTCTAGGTAATAATATGTACTGAAAGAAAGGAAGCCTTCTATTGGGGGAGAATAAATTAAGGAATAGACTCTCTAGTCATGATGTGTCTCGACCAGGGCCTACTCGTAGACTGAGCTGTATTCTCAGCCTCCTCAACTAGCTTTTCGGGAATTTCAGTGTACTCTCTTATACTATGGTTAGCTCCTACTACTTGCCACATGAAGTGATAGAAGAGCTGTACTGGGTGTATTCGGGGAATGTGACTTATGACTTTATTGGTATAGCGGTGTGATGTTGAGATGACCTATAGTAGTCTACTTAAGGTCTACGTTAATATACTTGAAGTATTTAAGGCCCCTAGAGTGCCCTTTATTAACGGTAATACCGCATTCCTATAGTATCTATTATTAGCTTCTTAATAAACCCTGGTATCCTTCCCTACCTCTTTAGTTATTAGAAAACATAGCTAACTAGATTGAGAATCTCTCTATAAATAATACTAGGGCTCAAACGCTAGTACTAGGGCTTGGAAAGTCCTTGAATAATTAGAGTATGTGCTCCTCTTATAGTATAGTCTATATATAAGGTACCTCACATACCTGTCCCAAGTATATATACTTAATTACTCTCCTTTGTCTAAACGTAATACTCATGATAATTATTAAATCTAGGTAGAGTATTAAGCGAGGACTACATCTACTCTTAATAGGCTAGTTATATTAGATAGGGGTGAGCTATATCTACTTGGGGATATATAGAGTATTTATTTATTGTAGCTTTTATTATAGAGGAACAGGAATAATTTAGAGTAGGGCGTTTAATAAGCTACAAAATATATTTCTTTTAATCTCTAGGTAATAAACTTAATCTTAATATACTTTCTCTTACTAGAGACTAATTATTACCCCTTTATTTTAGCTTCTATTTTATTGAGATATTTCTTTGCTTCTTTATAATTAAATCCATAAGCTAATTATACTATTTCGTAGGTAAGTTCTTCTTCTATACCTTCGAAAACACTGAACTTTTCAAGTATAGTATAGATTCTGGATATAGCCCTATCTAGTATATTAGCTATTAACTTCTGTGAGGATCTTCCTCTACTCTTGAGTACCTGCTCCGTATCTCGAAACTTCTATTAGTATATTTTCTGTACTATAACTTGGCGTGATACGTTACGGTGTACTATATAGTCCGGGTTTTGTAGAATATAGTTAGTTTTTGCGTTAGTAGAGATAAGCGGAAAGGGTATTAGGTAGTAGTTAACTTCCTAAGGCGCTATCTAAGTAAATTCCTAGTCGATTATAGCGAGAAAATTAAAGTCCTGATTAATGAGGATATTCTATGTTCCTATATCTATATAGTTGAAGTAGAATAGCCCCCTACTAGTTTTGAAAAGGGCTATATTATATATAATATCTTTGAATATAAAAGGACCTAGTCTAGAAAAAAAGCTACTATTATCGTTAGCGGCATTATTTTTGTAGGCGAGACGGAATTTAGTATCTGTAATAGTAGTGAAATAGTCCAATACTTCTATAAATAGGCTATTATTTGAGAGGCCTTCTACTATAGCTATAGAGAGTTTACTAATAATAGTACCGGTATCTTTAGAGAAGTGGGAGATTGAACTAATTTATAGAAATGTGAAAGTCGCTAGTTTAGCTTAGATAGAAGTCTACTATATAATAATATACTCCTGTATTGAGATCTACTCTAGCGGGATTAGGAAAACTAATATAGGAGGAATATGAAGAGGGTCGTACCGGAAGCTCGTAAATATTAAATTATATATCTTGTATAGTATTACTATAAAACCCTTTAATAAGTATATAGGCCGCGCTAATATTTCCTGCCCTTTGTGACCCTAGGCCTTTATAGGCATATAGTCTAGGGAATAGGACACCTATAATATTCTCGTAGAGGAACTTCATTATCGTAACTTTATACTTGATTAAATATAGCTTAGAATACTTATTAGCGCTAGTACTATTAGGGTGTCTAGGGAGCTATACGTGTGTAATAATGAGGCGGCCGTTGACCGCTAGGAGTTCGAAGTAGTACTAAAATTACCTAGTAGAGAAGGCTTTACTAATTAATACCGGTTGACTGATAATGAGTTAGGTATGCTCTATAAGAGAGGATTTATTGATAATACTTATGAATCCCTTAAGACGCTCTTTTATACTATTGTAATCCCAACTATTATAAGATGTCTAGCCTACGCTAGGGGGAATATTTTCAGGTATAATAGTCGCTATAATTAAACTATGCGGAAGTATTAGCGAATTAGTATAGACGGTTCTCGAATAAGAGGGAGGGAGTTAGGTATTTAGAAGGCTATAAGAGCTTAAAAACTTTCTGAATATTTTGGAAAATACCTTTTGTAGCTATTAAATAGTACTAGAAGAGTAGAGGTCTAGAGGGTAACTGTTGCCGTGTAACTTAAGGTGTGCCTCTGGTACGTGAGCCTTAGTAAGCGTGCTATAATACGTGTATAGAAGTAACGGTGTAGCTGCCTTTTTTAAATTTTACCTTAGGTACTTAGGCTAAATTATCGTGCTTTAGTAATAGACCTGACTATACCTAATTAGTAAGTCACATGTAATATATTAAAGAGTAGTTCGTTCTTTGTTAATTACCTGACTTCGTACGAAGGCTTCTTGTATAATAATATTATTCGCTAGCCTAATTTGTGATCTTCTCATGTCCTAATCAGCCTGCTCTTTATAAAGGAAATGAGCAGAAGAAAGCAAGCTCAAATGAAACCACATTACCAACACCTAATATAACAGTCTCTAACTATGGACCATTAATCCGTAATATCTACCAATAAAACTATTACTTCTTATAATACTTCTGAAAATCTCATACCCTTCCTATAACTTCACAGCCAGCCTCACGTTTGCTTCCGGGACCGGCCTCGCCGTCTCTTCTGCTACTAGCTACCTGAGATATCGGCGTTACGAATACCTGCTTGGATGGTAGAGTAGTGTACCTGGATTACCTCTGGGGTCCGGTGGGGGAGGGTGTCATGGATCTCTTCCTATGAGTAGCTATCCTCCTCCCTCATCTTAAGTACCGTTGCATCCTCTTTATCTGTCTACCGAGTATGCTTTATCCAAGGACGAATAGCGGCGGGATACATCTTGGAGTGTGCGCTAGTGTTGCGAGGGGTTGTAGCCTCTGCGGACGTCTCCGTGTTAGAATATATGCCCAAGGCTTTGGAATAGAGGTGCTCCTGGACAGGTGGTAGCTGGAACTCGAGATTATATATCGTCTTGTTCCTAATCTTGGTGTGTTTTAGGAAGCCTTAAAAGGGCTATTCCTAGTACTCCGCGAATACTGCCGGCTCTACTATAATAGAGGGACTCCGAGAGGTTCGCGAAGGATAGTGGTCGTCGTTAGCTACAGGTGCCGGCTCATTGGGTAGTATTAGAGCGTTGTCGGTCGAGGGAAGCCTCCGCCGTTTCGCAGGTCGTGGATCCTCGTTATCCTCGTCGCCTATATTATGGCTATAATCGCTGGCTTCGGGGTGGTGGATGTCCCTGCCAATCTCAGTCTCGTCCGGGCGCCGCCGCTTCTCTCCCCGTTCCCCCGACTCCTCGCGGTCGCCGCCGTTGTCCTCCCTCATTAGCTCTACTGCTACCTCCTGTCGCTGCTATTGGTCTTATTCCTCCTCCCCCCGGTCCTGACTGCGACGTGGAGGGCCACGCCCGAGCTCCTCTGATCTGCCACAGCTAGTCCCGCCTCGATCATGTTCCTGCTTAGTGTAAGGGTGCGGCGGCTCAGTAGAGGGACGGCGAGGGCGTGGCGAGCCGGGAGCGGGAGCCGACGACGACTTCTCCTGCTCTTCGAAAGCCAGTTGCATGTCTCTTTCAAGCTTAGAGGCGTTTTCATTACTCCCTCCTCCACCGCTCTCGCCCAATGGCTGGGGTAGAGTGGGGGGCGCCGGCTCGTCTGGTGCGCCTCCTATTCCGTTATTATTATATTAGCTAATCTGGTCCTGTGAGGACCTAGGGGGATCGTGATGAGAGTGAGGCTGGGCGAGTGCGGGCGTCGAAGCTAAACCTTCCTGCTCGAGCGAAGGAATTGGGCAGAGGTCGTCGTCGATATAGCACTCGTCTTCGATATCCCACTAAGGCCCTTCGCTTAGCTCGGAGGCGGGATCAGCGCCGGCATCGACCGAGACGAAAACGACTTCAGGCACGGGTTCGGGACTGTCCGACTCGTCATCTCCGAGAGCCACCGGCCTCTCTGCGTATGGGTTAGGAGGCTGGGCTGTTGCCCACGCCATTATCTGGTCTGGGGCTCGGATCGAGACGGCTCCCACTTGTGTTCAGAGCAGGCCCTTCGAGGCGCTGGGGGGTATCCGCAGAGTTCTGGTATGCTGTCGAGATCCCTGTGCTCGAAAAAGCTACGAGCTCGTCGATCGAGGGCTGACCGTCGTCTGCTTCGGCGTCGCCGTTGGCGGGGTCGTTATGGCGGCCTGTAAATGTACATAACAGATTAGCCAGGTTCATCCATAGAATCCTCTCTCATCGCACCTTGAGCTCCGACTGCGTCACCTTCCTGCTGAAATGTAAAGTCACGCCCCTGGCGCTGAGCTGGTGCAACGGCAGACTCGGGCTGCTTGTTCTGCCCGAGTATTTCGTCTGGTTTATTGTGCAGTAACGCTGGCTGGTCGCCGCTTTCGTCGCTTTGCAGGTCGTGGGTCCTCATCGCCAGTATCGCAGGCATTGTGTGCGTGTGTGCGGTGAAGCACGACGTTTAGAGGGTGTTGGTTTCAAAGGGGGCCGCCAAATTAATTGGCGGAATCTTTGATTTCAGCAGCGTCACAACGGCTTTGTGCCCGTGTTGTTAGCGAGACAGCGTTCTAGAAATATAGCTTGCTTTTTTCAGCCTCTCCACAACCTCGAGGTGCCCCTCCCCGGCTGCCGCCTGCAACGCCGTCCGACCACCATAATGAGCAGTAGCAGCATTGACATCGGCGCCCGCAGCTAGTAGCCTCTCCACAACCACGAGGTGCCCTCCCTCGGCCGCCGCCTGCAACGCCGTCCGACCACCATAACTAGCAGCAGCAGCAGTATTGACATCGGCGCCTGTAGCTAGTAGCCTCTCCACAACCTCGAGGTGCCCTCCCCCGGCCGCGGCTTGCAATGCCGTCCAACGACCATAACGAGCAGTAATAGCATTGACATTGGCGCCCGCAGCTAGTAGCCTCTCCACAACCTCGAGGTGCCCTCCCTCGGCCGCTGCCTGTAGCGCCATCCGACCACCATAATGAGCAGTAGCAGCATTGACATCGGCGCTCGCAGCTAGTAGCCTCTCCACAACCTCGAGGTGCCCTCCCTCGGCCGCCGCCTGCAACGCCGTTCGACCACCAGCAAAATCAGCAGCAGCATTAATATAGACGCCCGCAGCTAGTAGCCTCTCCACAACCTCGAGGTGCCCTCCCTCGGCCGCCGCCTGCAATGCCGTTTGACCACCAGCAAAATCATTAGTAGCATTAATATAGACGCCCGTAGCTAGTAGCCTCTCCACAACCTCGAGGTGCCCTCCCCCAGCCGCCGCCTGCAACGCCGTTCGACCATTAAAATTAGCAGTAGCAGCATTGACATCGGCGCCCGCAGCTAGTAGCCTCTCCATAACCACGAGGTGCCCTCCCTCGGCCGCCGCCTGTAACGCCGTCCGACCACCAAAGCGAGCAGTAGCAGTATTGACATCGGCGCCCGCAGCTAGTAGCCTCTCTATAACCTCGAGGTGCCCTCCCTCGGCCGCCGCCTGCAACGCCGTCCGACCACCAAAGCGAGTAGTAACAGTATTGACATCGGCGCCCGCAGCTAGTAGCCTCTCCACAAGAGTAGCAGTATTGACATCGGCGCCCGCAACTAGTAGCCTCTCCACAACCTCGAGGTGCCCCTCCCCGGCTGCCGCCTGCAACGCCGTCCGACCACCATAATGAGCAGTAGCAGCATTGACATCGGCGCCCGCAGCTAGTAGCCTCTCCACAACCACGAGGTGCCCTCCCTCGGCCGCCCGGTGCAACGCCATTCTTCCATCTTTATCCTTCGCATCGACCACGGCCCCCTTCTCGAGCAGGAGCCGTATGACCGCCTCGTGGCCCTTAGATGCTGCCTCTCCTAAGGGAGAAAGACCGCTCGACAAGCCGTTAATTTCAGCGTGTGCTCTAAGTAACGATATCACGACGCTTGGATGTCCTTCTCTTGCAGCGGTGACCAACATCGCATTTCTCGACTGCTTCGCGCATACCAGATCCATTTCGAGTTTGATAGGATTATCGAGGTCCATTTCGCACCATCGCTCCAGGAGATCATAAGCCTGAGATTGCGGACTCTGCTGGAAGGCCTCGATTAGCCTGCTTAACTCGTTACTAACAATCCCCGGTATGCCATGGTGTTTTAAGTGATTGATGTGTTTTGGAAGAAAAGCAAGAGTATAGTCGAGCAATGGTCGATCAGATAGTTCGTTAACGAAGCTCTGCGTGTCTTGCATCCCGTCTTTTTCAAGGCCTCTCCGCGACTGCAATATCAGTCTTAAGTATCGTAGACACACAACTGCAATTTCCATGTCTCCTCGTGGCTCGTCAGTATCAAAGGGTTCGGCGAGCGACTTGTCGAGGATGAAATCTCTCGTCGTCTGATGTAGAAGTTGAACAATATTCCCAGGACGAATCTGGTTGATAGTTAACTTTCTGTAAGGAAGTATGGTCACGGTGTGTTCATTACCGCTAACAATCCACCACAATTATTAGCAATTCGACGCTCGAAATGAGATATCCGTAATTGTGAAATGAAACCATCTGAGGGAGTGAATGGTTCCCGATCCGATGGTATTATAACAGCGTCTCCAAACTCATCCGTCGTCATAGGTCGCTCTGCAAAAGCTGCCCAAGCCAGCATTTTTTTACCTTCACGTATTCGGCCTTTGTTGCCGTTTTCCTTCAGCCTTGTGACAATGCGTTTGTAAAACTCTACAAGGTCGGATGGGAGACTCTTGAGCAATTTCGTGATGTCGACTTCACTGAATCCATCGGCAACCAGTTCTTCCAACTCTCCTAAAACCAGAGAAACCCAGAGAAATACACCTTCGCAACGTTTGATCAAGTCATCCCGTACCCTGTCGAGGTTTCCTTCTGGGATTTCGTGTTTCTTTGAAAGGTCATTTAGACCTTTGATAATGACTGTTTCAATATCTGGAAGATTCTCATCTTCAAGAATGATATGACCACATTCCTTCAGGCGTATCCGGATATCGTAGTGGGATCTGCTAGCAATTAAGACTTTGAATACGCAAGGAGACTTTGATGAGCGAAGGTCCGAGAGGAAATCGAGTATTTCCGGTCTCCCGGCTTTTTCAGATTCATCCATAGCGTCTACAACGATGTAGATGCTGAGTTGAGTTTGACCACGGCGAAGTGAATTGAACACGGATTTCAAACTTTTGTAAGACCATTCTGGACTACCCTTGGCCTTCGACAATTCCCTATATGTCGATTGAAAAGAAGGAAAGAGCTTGCTGTTTCCTTCGAGAATTTGATACAGCAGGGATTGGAGCATCAGTGTATGGCTAGTCTGAGTCTTTCCGCCCCTGAAGCTGTAGAAGAATGCAGCAACGATAATATCGCGGTCGGTGGTTAATTGGTCGACATATTCCGTATCTACTTCAAGTGTCCAGGTTCTCTCGGGGCTCGAATGAGATGCGTTGTGACTCTTCGTTTGCATAAACTTTGTCGACTCATTTGACTTCGAGGCAACGACTCGCTTTACCAACGTGGACTTTCCACTTCCAGGTTTCCCATGTAACCACAACAGGCCGGAATCCGGACTCTCATCCCACTTTTTGAATGTAGGGTGAGAGGAGATCCAATCGCCAGTTTTTTCTTCGGCTATGAAAACATGATTCTGACGGGCATTATATTCTTCGAAGTGGAGCGTCCTTAGGCATGCTGCGGCGATGTTAACTGAAATTCAATAGGGTAAATCAGCTTGAGGAGTATAACCTTGTCGTTCCTTGTCTTTCTCTATGCTCGGTAGGTCTTTGAAAGCCTTCCGGACGTCCTCGAACGGAAGTGAGGTGACGAAAACCTTTAGGGTGATGTGTTTCTCTGACTTTGCGCGGTTGAAGTGCGTGACTATATTACTGAGAAACGCTTCTCTCGCTTCCTCAGGTCTGATCTCATTAACACCATCAAGAATCAAAACAATCTCGCGGTTAGAACTTGCGGTCATCGAATCCCAGACCAAGCCCCATAGGCTTTGTAGAAAGTCTCCCTCGAAGGGTAGAGGTATGCGTGCAGGGAGCCAGTCTTGTGGAGGACGTTGTTGAGACACATTCTGTAATCTATTCTTATCGTTCCGTAGGAGTTGGCTTGCAATGTAGCCAAGGATACGCTCTATCTTAATCGATCCCATTTGTCCTTTAACTGAAGCACAAAATATCGAAATGATTTCTCGTCGACGCATATGGGTTTCCCTGACGCTCAGGTAGTTCTTCAGACGACACGACAATACTGTTTTCCCTGACTTCGGTATCCCTGAGCACCACAGAAATGAGGATGACTCTCCAGAGATCCAGGTACTGAATTCCGAGCTCTCGAAGAACCAACCCAGAGACGCGCGTATATTGGGAGACTGGGCAACCTTGTCTTGGCGTTGTGGAGCATCTATTTTGGGAATGAAAGACGATGGAAGTGCAATGCTCTCGAAATATTGGTCCACAGTCTGACTTGAACTTTGAGCTAGATTGGAATTAACAATCTCGAAGTGGACAATTTCGGGAGACATCTGAGATAGGATATATCGAGAGCTTTCTAACCTGCAACTTTCTGACTATTCTCATCTGGACTGTCTTCACGAAATGGTCGAGCACTCTTCGGATACCCATCCGTATCACCAGCAAGACGTTTCCTCTTCCTTGTACAAAATCGGCCTGAGACAACTTTCTTAGCGTCTCGATCAAACTGCTTCAAATATCCAATTGCGGCCTTGTAGGCTTCATCCTCATGATGGTCAAACTTGACAATTTGAGAATGGTCTGCATCAACTGGAATCTTGGCCTCAGTGCTGTCTGGAAGTTCAAAAAGGGCCGAGTCAGACTCGACGGCGGTCATATACTCTCCTGTTCGGCCCCACGATCCTGTCTCGCCCTAATAAGGAAGGTCCGTTATTCAAGAGCTTTCTCGATCCAGATGTCAGAGGGATCTTACTTGTTGTAGTCGTCTTGTCTGGTGCATCTCGTAGAAGCTAACAATTTTCCTATCACGGATCAAATTCTTAAAATCCACGAGTTGATTTATCAACTGGTCAGACTTTTGTTTGATCTGCTCCAGAAGCTTTTTCCTGGGACGCTGATCCTCTCCTGCCACCGTGCGCTGCATATCATCGACAAGAAGTCCCTTGTGCGGAGTTCCAAAGAACAGGATGCCGTAGGTCGCCTTATGCAGAGCTGCAATCGTTGCATTGTCGCATTCATCTGTCTGCACTGCTTTCACAAGGCACTACTATAATCAACTAAGGTCGTTCTGCCAGCCCGGTCCCTGGCAATCTGCTTTCAGACTTACGTGAGCTAGTATAATTCCTCCAAAACTATGTACGATGAAAAAGAGCGGTCTCTCTCGGAGCTGGGAGACGCCATATTAGCCAATCCGCCAAACTGGCGTGCTGCATCATACCTCTTGTGTATGTCGGACCCGCTTGATCCTATCTAAGAACGCACGCCCATAATCCATGATTGTATCTATTCCAGGGCTCGACAGCTTCGAGTTGTACCCGTAAATCATCGTTCGACAATTTGGTAGATCTTTTGAGAGGAAGTCGCGGAGCCACATCTGCCCAAGGTTGCCCTTGCCCCTCCACGACCCATACGCATGTCCGTCGAGGCCCGTGATAGCGATGATGCTGCAGTTGAAGTTAGTAAGGTTGCATCTGTTGATAGAGAGATTGTATCGTACTCAGCAGTAATTGGATGACCAGGAGTTGTAGGGTACAGCTGGGTAAAGCCAAAGAAGTGACGATCAAAGTTAACAACGTCATCTCCCATCTTGACCTGCCAACCGCCAAGTGGATTGTGTTCGAGTTGCGACAAGAATTTTGGATCGCCACCTTTGAATTCGACGAGGGCGGCACTCCTGGTCTGGCTTCCATCGCACATCGGAATGCATGTAATAGCCACCTCATATTGTCGTTCATCTTCTGTCAATAGACTGCGGATTGTCTCCTCCAGTGTCGACCGGGGCTCTGACTCTGGCTTATCGAGGGGAAGGCCGGTCACTCGGAAGACCGTTGACTTACGGCTGCTCGCCATGTCTGAGGGTAAGGCTGTTCGCAGATTCAAGAGTGAAAGACAGCATATGTCGGGTTGCGAACGCGTCGTGATGACAACTTATGATGATCTGGTGGAAATAAATCCAAAGTCGGGAGTTGGAGTCCAGTGATTTAGGTAAGATATCGAAAAGGATTGGGCGAGCTTCATGTTGAGGAGCTGAACAGTTATGTTCCACAAGGCTCTGTGCCTGCCAGTCGGAGCATTCATGAATGTTAGCTGGATCAAGGTTTATCCGTTCAGGTCTCGACGAGGCCACAAGGCTAGCCATTTCGACAAGCCAGCACTCCCTCAGACAAAACACCTTAACTCCGCAGCTCACACTCCAAGTACCTCAACGCCCCAGCCCCCTATCTTCGAATGCGACGAGTGGGATCGATCATTTGGTAGTCAACAATCTCTTGAGCAGTATCTCAGCTTCCCTGGTCGCAATTTCAGAGTCCGTTCATTCCTCTAGAGTTAGGCAACCCCTGCAAATGTTATACGACCGCATGCACTCACACATACCATACCTCTAGCGGCGTACCTTCCCGTGCAATCTGCGCTGGAGGGACGCCGAAGCCTCAGTCGAGGGTTCGACTCCGCTCTCACAAGGTGCCCTGGCCATCTCAATTCAACGCAAACTACGCACTACATACAATCCTTCATCGCCGACACAGCCCTCAAAGCGAATGACTCCGCTCTCACAGCCGCCCCTCGCAGGTTCCATCGCGGATGATTAATCTAATAATGACCTTGCCGCCACTCATCGAGAAAAGAGCAATAAAGCCCTCACAGATGACATGAGAATCGAGTCAGGTGATGTGATTCCCCCAGGCGTGCAAGGACAGGATGGTCCAACCGTCATGGAATCCGAGACAAGGCTACGCGGTGGCTTGGCTCGGCAAGGTATCCAGGACTGGGTTCCTGCGAACAGGAACGTCGCAAAGCCGAAAGAGGATAGAGATGGAGCCCCGGGATCACATCAAGTTTGCAGTGTGCCGGGGGAAGGCAGCCATGGAAGCGGCAAGAGAAAGCGACTTGGAATGATGTGACACCTAGAGAAGGGAGCGAGGGAAAGCCTTCGAAGACTAGGAGAATTGAGAAAGTGGATTTGTGAAGCTCCTAGCTAATAATTATTATGGTCACGAACTTGTCCTACGACCTTTTGAAGGCCATTAAGAAACCGAGATAGAAAAAGCAAATGAACGAAATGGTAATTCCAATCATCCTGCCTTTGATCTAGGACCACCACGCCGCCGCTTCTGCCAATACTGCTTCTTGAGTTTTGTAGAGTACTGCACCTGGATCGCCCCCGGAGTCCGGTGAGGGAGAGCACGATGGATGCCCTCCCACGAGCATCCCTCCCCTTTCATCTTGAGTATCGTCTCGTTCTCTTTTGGTTCCCATTTAACGCACTTTCTGCGAGGCCGTAACGCTGCCGGAGACACCTTGGAACATGCCATAGCGTTGGGAGAGGTTGTAGCCGCTGCAGCCCTTTCCTGATCAGAACCATTGCCCAACGCGTCGGCAGGGATAAGGAGATGGAAGTGCTCCGGAATATGTGGTAACTGGAACTCGAGATTATACATTGTCGTACTCCCGATCTTGGTGCGTTTTAGGAAACCTTGAAAGGGCCATTCTCGATATTCAGCAACTGGTACTGACCCAGCCGGAGTGGAGGGACTGCGAGACGTTCGTGGAATATGCTTCCGCCGCTTTGCCCGCCGTGGGTCTTCGTCGTCCTCGATGCCCTTATCGTTTGTTTCGCGACTGGGATCGCTGTCTTCGGAGTACTGGATGTCGCTATTGACCTCCTTATTCGTATCCGAGTGACGCCGCTTCTCTCCTCGTTCCTCCCGCTCCTCGTCATCGCCGCCGCTGCCGTCCTCCTCTGCAGCTACCTCTTGTTGCTGCAGCTCGTGTGGCTCTTCCCCCTCATCCTGACTGCGAAGTGGAGAGCCACGTCTGAGCTCCTCTGATCTGACGTTACCAGTCCCGCTTTGATCATGCTCCTGGTTAACTTGAGGGTGCGATGGCTCAACAGAGGGACGGCGAGGACGTGGAGAGCTGGGAGCGGGAGCTGACGACGACTTCTCTTGCTCCTCAAAAGCCAGGAGCAAGTCCTTTTTAAGCCCAGAGACGTTTTTCTCCCTGCCTCCTCCCCCATTCTCGTCCAACGGTTGAGGTAGAGTGTAGGACACCGGCTCGTCTAATGCCCCTCCCGTTGTTCCGTCATCACCATATTGGTTGATCTGGCCGTATGATGTCCCAGAGGGATGGTGGCGAGAGTGAGGCTGGCCTTGGGCGGGTGTAGAAGCCAAACCTTTCAGCTCGAGCAGAGGAATTGGACGGAGGTCATCGTCAACAAAGCACTCATCTTCGATATCCCACCATGGTCCGTGGCCAGGCGGATCAGTTGGCTTGCTCGGCTCGGCATTGGCTTCGGGGTTAGGAGTATCTGACTCGTCATCTTCGAGAATCACCGGTCTGTCTGCATATTGTCAGGAAACTGCTTGCTACAGTGATGGAGAGCCGACGCGCGTACCTCGAGTGCCTTGGCTGTTCCCTACACCATTATCCAGGGTTGGCTGTGTTGGACTAAGACGGCTCCCACTTGTGTTCAAAGGAGGCCCTTCAAGATGCTGGAGGGTAGCTTCAGAGTTCTGGTATGCCGTCGAGATCCCCTTGCTCGAAATCTGAGCTAGCAGCTCGTCGATCGATGGTAAATCGTCGTCTGCTTCGTCGTCGCAGTTGGTATTATCACGGCCTGCGATACCCACATCAGATTAGCCAGGTCCATCCCTAGAATCCTCTTTCATCGTTCCTTGAGGTCCGACTACGTCATCTTCCTGCTGGGGTGCAAGGCCGCGCCCTTGATACTGTGCCGCTGCGTCTGCAGACTTGGCCTGGTTGTCGCGCTTGAGTACTTCATCTGCTTCGTCTAGTGACGCTGGCTGGTTGCGTGAGCTGGTTGTCGAGCCAGATCTGCCATTCTTGCGTATGTGCGGTAAAGCAATACGTTTGGAGGATGTTGGGTTCAAAGGGGGCTGCCAAAATTGCACATGACTCAAATCGACTGTAGCCATTGCGAAAGAATTTGAAGTGGACAGAAGAAGTTGGTCTTGCAAAATACTGATTTCATGACCTGCAATTTTTTGAAGTAGGAGATACAGACGGTTTATATGGCCGGCCCCCAGGTAAACGCTGAACGAAGAAGGGCCCATCCTCTTACCTTACCCTCTGTGCCCATTTGCCGTTCACAACTGCCATGCCATTATCGCCAGCCCGCGCATGAAAGCTCCCCCTCCCCCTCCCCCTGCCGGTCCCTACTCCCTGCAATCCGTGAGATGTGCCTTGTTTTGCCAAGGTTGGAGAAGTCCGCCCGCGAGGCAGTGCTCGACGCCGTGAGGGATTCAACCCACCATACCATGCAGAGCTGAGCCCAGGCGACCTTCCTGAATAGGAGACCATCGGCTGACGCACTCCTCAGCGCCAGCGTGCAGAGAAAATGATCCTCACACAAGCCCCCAAGGCGTCCAACTCATTCTGCCAAGCGTGCGAGGGCTGGATGTTGCAGAGTCCGAGGTCAGAAGGTTCCGGGTCTGCCTGCACTCCCCTACCTGCCCGTCCCACCCATGTATCTGACAGCGTCACCGTCGATCGAGAGATCGTGCTGAGATCTGCAATTCCTACTCTTCCACCCTGCCCATTTCGAACCTGGAACGGGTTTCCTGTGTATCTGCAACTCGGAAGAAGGCAAATCGCAGCAGCTGCGTGGACGGGCGGGGTCGTGTGACGGTTTTCGAAAGAGGGGTTTCGAATTTCGGACCGCAGGATGCTCAGCTGGAACTCCAACTATCCAATCTCCTCCTGTCACGTACGCAGATATCGGCCCTTCCCCTTGCAGATCAGCCCAAGTCCGGGACCACCAACACAATCCACCTCACTCGCTAGGTCAAAGGAGCTCACCGAAACGTCGCCGCTGCCGCCGACACGCAGTCAATCTACGGCGCAGCTAGGCAGCAGCCAGCCACGTCGTCGTGCGGCATTTTCTTGATTGGCCTCGTCATAACGCAGAGGCATGACCAAGGCAGACTATGCACTATCGCAGTCACCAACAAGCACTGCAGTGAGGGTCGTGATGGTGCGACGGCGAGCAGGAAGGTGGCATAAGCTCAGCTTATACTCGTATCTCGGCCAATGCGACGTGGTTCAGAGGGTCGATCGTTGTGGCAGACGCTCATGAGCATCGAAGCTGTAGTGGGAGATCGAGGATTCGGGCTTCAAACCGGCCGAGTCACAGGGATTGTCAGCTGCGGCGAGGTCGATGGCGGTGGCATTGGTCGGTGGTGGGAATGGCGCCTGACCGGACGAAGGGACCGAGCGATGGGAGCGTTGGGAAGGGATTAAAGAGGAAGATGGGCAAGGAGGGGGCAGCGCGCGGTCTTTATAGACGTCGAAAGCGGCGGCGGGCCCGTGCGCGCGCCTTGCCCGATCGGGGGGCCGCTAAACCCGGGGGGGCCGACACCACGCCAGAGATTATAGTATTTATCTTTATTTCGGGAGTAAATTAGGATATTATCTAAATAAATAACTACGAAATAATCTAAGAGCCCTATAAGAGTAGTATTAATATATACTTAAAATATAGCTAGTATATTAGCTAGCCTAAAAGGTATTATAAGGTACTTAAAATATCTATAGTAAGTCCTAAAAGCTATCTTCTACTCATATCCTTTACGAAATCTTATATAATAATATATATCCTTAAGATTTAGCTTTATAAATATCTTAGCTCCTTAGAGCTTATTAAAGGTCTTATTAATAAGAGGAAACAGATGCCGATTCTTAATCATGACTTTATTAAGGCTATAATAATTAATATAAAGCTATAGCCTATTATCCTTCTTAGGAATAAAGAGGATAAGTGCCCCTATAGGGCTTATACTAGGCCTTATTTAATGTTTACGAAGTATATTATATAGATATAAACGTAATACTTCTAGTTAGGTCTCTAATAAATTATATAAAGGTCTATATAGGACTATATTATCTATATTAATAGAGTATTTAATACTACTAAGATTAGGAAGTTCTAAAGCTTTATTAGAGTTAAAAACCCCTATAAAGTCTTCGTTATTATCCCAGAGGTATATAAGAACCTCTAAGGCCTCTTTCGTAAGAGTATTAACTTAATATATTATATACTCTTATCTTATATTACTAGAATTATATAAGGAGATAGATATCTAGTAACTATTATATATATAAGTAGCCTATTATCTAGAGTAGTTATATTCGCCTTTAGTTAAGAATAAGGCCTATAGTACTACCTTAGAGTAGTTATTAAGTTCTTCCCTAAACTCTTTTAGGGTTAGAATCTTAACTTTATTAAGCTAAGTAAGTATATATACCTAATACTTCTTAATATAATTAATATACTATATAATAATTACTTTATAGAATTCTATACTAAAGACGAGGCTATAAGAGCTTATATTCTTATATCTATAGAATTAGAACTTAAAAGAATATATCTCACTATAATTATTTATAATAAATACCTTAAGATTATAAGCTTAATAGACCTTAAACTTATTCTTATAAAAGGTTATAAACTCTTAGTTATATTTAGCTAAGGCTATAAAGCCCTAGCTCTAAGCTTACTTATTATTAAGGAAGTTTTAATTAGACCTAGTATTACTAAGACTAGTATATACCTCTAAGGCACTTACTTTAGGTTAAGTTAACCTTACCTAAATAGATATATGAAGTAATATACCTTTCTTATTATAGCTAAAATCGCTAATATTCAAGATTTAGCCTTCTCTTTTCTTAGTTCCTTAAGAGGTACTCCTCTAAAGCACTCCTCTATAGTAATCTTATTAATTTACTTTTATAAGCACCGAGATTCCTTAATTATCTTAGCTTTTTCAGGGTTCTAATAAGCTTATTTATTATACTTAGAGTACCTTATAAATCCTAAAGTATATCCTTTCTAATTATAAGTCTAGTAAATAATTTATATATTAGAACTAGTACTATAGTAAGACTTAGAAGGGACTAAACTACTACCCGAGTTATTCTCGTAGGCTTTTTAGTTCTTTTCTTTCTTCTTTTAGTACTCTTATAGATTAGAATTCATAGAGTTAGGATCTTTCTAGGCAGAATTACCCTTATTAGCCTCTCTTACCTTAGCTCTCCTTAATTTAGGGTAAGTAGTATATTCTACTTTCTATACCTTCTCTAACTACTCTAAAATAAACACTACCTTACCTCCTAAGAGGATAGATATAAGTATCTAATAAGTCTTAAAGTTAGATAGAGTAGTATTAAGAGTCTAGGCCTAGTCCCTTTTAGGGCATAGGTCCTAGTTAACTTTAAGACTAATTATCTAAGTATATAACTTAGTAATAGTCTCTCTATCCTTCTAATAAAGATCTCGAATCTCTTTAAAGGTATCTTACTAATAGGTTTAAGGAGCCTAGAGTATATTAGCTAAATAGGCCTTAAGCTTCTCTTAGTTAATCTTATAAGCTAGAGGACTCTACTTTATTATAGCTTCCTAGGTATTATAAAAGTTATCCCTAAGGGTACTTATAGTTGAATTAACTCTAGAAGAGTATCTATTATAAGTCTAAAGTTAAGTCCTAAAGACTACCTCTTAAGAAGACACGAATATCTTCTATTCTTTAAGGGACTTTCTATAATATAAGTCTAGTATCTAGACCTTAAGAAGTTTCTCTTAGTCTAGTATTATTTTTAAGATATTATATAGTAGCTCCTAACGAATAGTATCGAGATTACTCTTAAAACCTATTATATTAAGAAAAGGGGTAGATTCTAGCCCTATTCTAGGACTTTCCCTAGTAGGAATTACTATTAAGGATAGAGTAGACTTATAAGTAGAACTTAGACGAGATATAGAGAACCTTAAGGTATCCCGAAAAGTATCCTTATATTATTCTAACTAAAAAATATACTAATTAATTATATCTACTAATTCCTGCTTTCGTTAGAGCGCTTCGACTTTAACTTATAAAGTCTATTCTATAGCCTAGGTAATAGTAACCTAGGCCTTAATTATAGTATTAAGTTTATTACTAAGATTATTATCGTCGTTGGGGCTATCTCTAGGAGGTACCTAAATAGCTCTATTAAAAGTATTAGAAGAGCCTTCGCTATTTCTATTTCCTTCCTAAGGATTAATCTAATTAACTTCTTCCTTAGAAGTAGGGTTAATAATAAGCTACTATATACTTCGTAGGTTCTATAATATAATTACATTATTGAACTACTTCCCTTAAGGGCGAAGAGATTAGCTTATAAGATAGTTAATAGTAAGTAATAAGGTAATAGATAGAATTAGAGTTATAGTATTAAAAATCACTAGTATTAAATTTAGTATAGAACTAATCTCTATCCCTCTTTAGAGGTCTAGGGCAAGCTCCTATAAATAGGAGCCTAGAATAACGTATATATAATCTAGTAATTAATAAGTACTAGCTAGCTTACTAATTAGTAGTATTCCTATAATATAATAAGATTATTAATCCTCCTAATCACTAACTATACTACCCAAAAGCCGAGGTATATCACATATACTAATATCACGTATAACCCGCTATATATTACATAAAGCTATTATTCCTATTATCTTACTTTTATTTATCTATATAGATTCTAGTAATCTCCTCGATTAGCTTGGCTTTACTAGCTAGTAGGTGAGTAATTAGTAGTATTAGTAGAGGTTATAGTAGTTCTAGTACTAATATATATAGCTCTTGAAGTGAGGGGGTTATTAAGGTAGTTAAGGGGGTATAAGAGTCCCTAAAAAAGTTATAAGAGGTGTGTCTTAATTGAACTAGTTTATTAATATAGTAGTCTCTATATTTCTAATTATAATATAAGCTAAAGTAATTAGTCCCTTTAATAGATTTATTTAAATTCCGCTTATCTAATTAATATTAGTATTATTCTACTCGCTTTTTATTCTCTCCTCGATAATATTAACTAAGGACTATATAATTAAGAGTCTTTAGTAGTTTTGTTTAATATAAATACCTTTATATTATAAGTAAGCTTATAAGATATATAGTTTAGTATAGTTTATTTAACTAAAGACTATAGTATTAAACTCCTTAAAGTCTTTCTAGAATAGATCTTATAGGTTTTCGTTACTCTATTACTTTATAGTATAGTAGTATATCTTAGCTTTATAATAGTTATAGAGATCCTCTTTTATTACCTTACTTATATTAATTCTATTCTCTTATTTCTTAATTCTCGCTTCTTATTCGTTTATCTCTATTTTCTTAGTATATATATAGTTTAAAGTAGGAAAAGGACTAAAGAACTAAAAATAACTATAAAAGAGGTAATTCGGTTCGAAGGTTTAATATTAAAAGTATCGTATTTATAGTAAATATACGTTAATAATAGCGAAGTATATAGAGGAATTATAGTAGAATTAGAGGAAAATCGTAAGAAAAACTATAAGAAAAATCGTAAGGAAATCGAGGTTTTGGGAAGTTCGAAGTCGGAATTAAGGTGTTTTTCAGGTATATATATAAAGTATATATATTCCGGAGGTTCTCTTAGTATTATAGTAATATATAAGTAAAATAGATAGTTTCTAAGTTCATAGTCTTAGTACTATAGAAATAGCATTTATAAGAGGTTCTAAGGTTCGAAGAGAAAGTATTAGAGGTTTAGAGGTTCGTAATTAAGGTGTTTTCGACTAGTTCCTAGTATAAGGGATTATTATAGGTAAATAAGTAATTGCTTTAGTAATTTATAGAGGTATTTAGTTCTATAAAATAGTATTTTTAATAGTATTATTCTAGATATTAAAGAATAATTAGAATTAAGGACTAAGGTAAAAGAGTAATCTCTACTAACTAAGAATAGCTAAGTAAATAGCTATTTCTATTAGTAAAAGCTAGTTATTATTCTCCCTTAGTTACCGAATACTTTAAGGAGTTAATAAAGTAGTTTCCCTCTTTAATATAGGAATAGATTAGATTACTCTCGGTTACTAGATACTTTAAGGCTTTCTATTAAATCTACCTCTAATTTATAAGTACTAACTAATTAGTATTAGTTCACTAGAAACACTAAGTACTATCACGTGTAGTCGTGGAATACTCGTTGTATTTATTATTAGTGAAGTAGTATATTATAGAAATAAAAGAGTTTAGTTTAGGAAGTTCACCTCCTGAACTATACTCTCGAACCTCTATTATACCTAATTAGGACTAGTCTACTAGATGTGCCGCGCACGTAACGCGGCACGTGATATTCTATAAAAGTGCGAATAAATACTAAGAATTATATTTATACTTATACTTATAATTAATAATAATATTAAATTACTTTTAAAGTTACTACTTTATATATTTATATTATTTAAAGATTATATAAATAGTGTTATAAGTACTTATTAAAGAATAAAGTAAAGATTTAAATTAGAAATTCTATATGAAATAATAGAATATTTTAGAGAATACTATATTTAATAATATAATTTTAAGATATTAATAATAAAATATATAAATAATAAAATATTTTACTTATTTAATTATATAATAATAATTAAAACAAAAAAGATTATAGTAATTAATTTATAATATATTATCTTATTAGTAAATAATAGTAAGAGAAATCTTTTAATATTAATAATAATAACTTTATTATTATTGGTATAGTTTCCCGGAGGTCATGTGATCTTGTCACATGACCTCGCTTCCTGCATGTAGCACATGGGACATGCTAGACACTAGCACTAATTAGGATTAGCATATTTAGGGATCATATATTAGAACCTCGATACTACGATCCCTACTTACGGAATACAACCACTTCACTAATTTACGTAATTAGTATTCCACGACTACGTAATAGTGTTACGCGTTACTAGTGAACCGACAATTATATAACTTCTTTTTATAAAGGCTTAGAGTATCGGGATTCAAATATATAAAGAAATAAGAGTTCTAATAATACTAATATATAATTAGAAAGTATTTTTAATATAATATACTTATTAAACTTAAAGTAATTAGTAAAATAATATTAAAAGTATAATTTTTAAATAATATATATCTTATTTGTATTTTATATTCTTTACTAATATATAATAAATAAAAGAATATTTTAGAGTTTATATATATTACTTCTTATAATATTATCTTATTTACTAATAACTAACTTATTACTTAGTATCCTCTTATATTTTATTATTTCTTAATCTTTTATATTCTTACTCTTTAACTATTACTTATAAAAGTAATAAAGCTTATTTTATATTTTATATTTTACTTTATAAATATTTGTTTTCTTTTATAATATTTATATTTAAATACTCTTATAAGCTTATTAAATTTACTTTTATAAGTTTATTAAATTATATAACCCTTTTACTCTTTATATAAGAAGTCTTATAATAGTATTTTCTTTAATTTTATATTAATGATTTCAAAATACTTAAAATAGCTATAAAGAGTATAATAAAGAGAAGAAGGAAATATTCCTTTAATATTAGAATTTAGTCTAGCTAGTATTACTAATAATAAATAAGGAATTTAGATAATAAAAGTAGCTAAATAATAGAAATAGCTAATTAATAAGAGTAGCTAAAAGATTAGAGACTTAAATAAGTAAGAGTAGCTAGAAATAATAGATAATAAACTAAAACTACTCGGATTAATAAAAATTCTAATTTAGTACTAATATATAATAACTTTATAATATAGCTTATCTTATATTTATATATATTATAAGGTAATTAATAGTAAGTAAGAAAGGAATAGTTTGAATTAGAGTATGTGATATAAAAATCACTAGTATTAAATTTAATATAGAACTAATCTCTATCTCTCCTTAGAGGTTCAAGAAAGCCTCTTATAAATAAGAGGCCTTAATAAAGTATATATAATCTAGTAATTAATAAGTATATAGCTAGCCTACTAATTACTAGTATCCTGTAATGTAATAGGATCGCCGATCTTCCTAATCGCCGATTATACTTTCTATAGCCAAGGTCTGTTACATATAATAATGTCACGTGCAACCCTCTACACATCACAAAACTTTAGTAGAAAATTATATAAAAAATGAAAGTAAGTTAGAGAATCTCTTTATAAGAGTCTAATAGAGAAATAAGAGAAAAATAATATTCTTTATTATAATCTAATAAACCTTCTTTATTATAATTTAGTATAGAAAATAATCTAGTAATCTTAAGTGTAGTGTTCGCCCCCCTAGGTTTAGCACTCGCTGTATCAGGCAAGGTACTTGCACAGGCTAGTCGCCGCTTTCAACGTTTATAAAAGACACGCTCCCCCCGCTCCTCTTCTTCTTTAATCTTTTCTCAACCTTTCCCTCGGTTACTCAGTGTCTCACTATACGCCCTTAACCCCTCTTGCCTAGACCTACCCAGAATCCTCTGTCGGCCTCGCCACAGCTGAAAACCTTGACGATATTGTCAGTTTAAAGCCAGAACCCTCGATCTACTACTCTAGACTTGATGTTCATGACTATCGCGACGGCGATTACTCCTCTGAGTCGCGTTGTATTGGCCGAGATACGATTATGAACTCTAGCCTAGTCCCCCTCCTCGCCGTTGTACTATCATAACCCTCACAGCGATGCTCCCTAGTGATTATGACAGTAGAGGCTTTGCTTTAGCATTGCTTCTATACGTTGCGATCTGGCAAACTGAATAAATGCCTCACGACGACGTAGCTGGCTGCTGCCTGGCTTCGCTATAGATGAATTACGTATTGGAGGTTAGATCTCGGTGAGTTCCCTTGTAATGTAGAGACGATGATGTGCGCTGTGTGCCTTGCGAGAGGGACCGATTCTCGCCTACGTGGTTGTGACAGATTGTAGATTGCATTATCGAAGCTTCTATTAAGTATCCTGCGGACCGAATGCGAAACACTGCTAGTGAGAAGACTAGGTCACAAGTAGGTCTGGAGACGTGGACGATTGTAGGCGAGCAGAGTCGTTTAACTTCAGAAGATATAGCTACTTCTACAGTTCCTTGGTGCGGGTAGAAGAATAAAGTCTGACGCTTGAGCGTTGCGTGAAGGTCGTCGATACAGAATGTTGCAGGAGGCAGATTTTACATAGTACAGTAGACTAGATACGAGAATATCGCGCCGCAGGTTCACGTGGGCTGTACAGATGATCACAAGTAGCAGCGGATAAGTGCGACCGAGGATCGGCCGATTATAGCACAATTGCTCGATCGTCGGTCAAGATGAGGGAGGCTGAGGCGCGAGATATTGGCGATTGTATAACTTACCTCCTAAAGAGGAAGAAAGAGAAGGCTAAGGGAGATTAGCCTCTTTAATTAGAACTATTAGACAGATAGCGATATTATTATTGTCCAGCCCGGAGTTACAAATCAGAGCGCAGTGGCCTGTGTCTACTATATTACAGGGCACTCTGCCCTCACTCTAGTTATAAGCTAAGATCTCCTCCGTACTCGCCATCTCGTTATAGGGCTTTACAGTGCGATGTAACTTCGTAATGCGCATAAACTCGCCCGCCTCATTACGAATTATTTTGTGGCCGTCATGTGGTGCGGTCATCCCTTCCCATGGGTTGATGGGTGGAGAAGCGTTCCGGACATCTCCGACGAGGCTTGAGCAAGAAGCTGAGGAATTGGATCTTGAAGCCCAGATACGGTGAGATCTGACAGAGTCGTGGTTTTCAGTATAATAGGATATGAATATTCAAGTCTACGCAGCTCTCCTGTACATGATTTGAAAGCCGAGAACATTTCTTTCAGTCCAACCAAACGCGTTCGGCTTTCTTAAAAACTGTAGAAGAGATAAGGCCTCAGGAGCCTCCCGAAGAATACAAGCATTAATTTCCTCCAACTCTAAGTCTTGATCCCATTGCAATTGCTCCTCTATATCTGATGGTGCCCATGCTTCGCTCCAAAACTGGGAAATATCCTCTTCGAGTTCAAGAATATCTTCACAAAATTCGCGAAACATGATATATTCCAGCGGCCCCCCTGGCGTGTGAGCGATGTAGTTGGCCAAGAACTTAACAGATTTTTTTCTGCCTTCAAGATTCTCCCGTAATTGGGAGACATATTGCTGCCAACGGCCATAACGACATTTCCCTTCTGCGAAGTTCTCGAATCCCGTCTCGAGTTTGACATCATGCCATTCCATGACACGTTTCAACCGTTGACTCGCCAGTCGATAGCGGCGATTTGAGCCCATGTACCAGTTCACTTCCCAGTCTTGCTTTTCCCACTCCGAGGCTTGGTCATCCTCCAATTCCTTATAATGCAGAAGTTCGAATACCTCATCCAAGTAACGACAGCTCCGCATCTCTTGCGCTCTCGCCAAGTAAAGCAAAGAGGACATTAAGAGAGTCGCGGCAGTGGTAATAATTGCAGCTACCCCAGAGATATGTATGAAGTCTTTCAGATTCTCAGCTTCGGAACTCGTCTCGGTGTGACGGACATGAACGACGATGAGAAGTTCGAGCATGAGAAAAATTTGAATAACGGGGAAAAAGAGCACGCCGCATTTTTCCTCGTAGGAAAGAGATATCCTACGTATTGATGGTGGTAACATGATTAATGATGCCAATGTAGAAGAATAGTACGTGTGTAAAGAAACCAATGTGAAAGAAAACTCGAGTGTGAGTTCCCTTATCCCTCACCATTACCGCTAATATCGCTAGTATCGCTAGTATCGCTTTAAGATGAGTATGAAATCATAAAACGTTTCTTTACGTCATGGAGAGCAGAAAGCAAACCCTGGGCCCTAAAGGACACTTATTGAATTCGGGTCGTGCCGTCTTGTTCCTCGCTAGGGCTTCTATTCTAATTCTGCCTCAACCCCTTTAATAAGCGAGACTTATTATATCGGGGTTCAAGCGACAACAATTGTGGATAGAAGCGCCGCTTTTTTGGTAAGTCAATATAATAAAAAAAAAGCTGAAGACTCGTCGCACGACATTTCATTGAACTCGAAAGAGGAAAGAAGTTCCTCCGTTCGACCAATAAGCTGAACCACAGCCTAAGAGTATTACTACGCCTTGAGATATTCAAAACGCAGGCTATTCTTATTTTACTTCCATCTCTGAGTATCTCGTAGCCTACAATGCATCGTTGCAGCCACTGTATTTGAGTAGGGGCCGAAGGGAGTTAGTACTAGAAGAATTAAACATACTGCCACGACATTACTAATGAATTTTTCACACGATAGACTGGAAAGTCGAAATCTCAAGACAAAGCGACGTGAATGGCTTTTATGGCTTCTAAAGAGCTTTGCTGGCCAATATTGTTGTATAATGGAGCAGTCTGGTTGGTTTGGTGGTTAATTGACCTTGAACTTGAGGAAGGTGCGATGCAGAGCAGGAACCATTCTTGACGTCTGTCTGGGAATGCGATTCCTCCACGTCCACCCCAAATTCTTCAACCCCAAATTCTACTGGCGAGATCTCTCCGCTCTGGCAAAAAATTGTAGGTATATTCTCTGTTCGAGTGCTGTGTGCCACGAAGCCCACGAGGCCCCCACAATGTTTAGGATGTTGAATCTGCAGACCGTATTCCCTCGGAAATAGAGCTTGCTGACATCGATTCTGCTTAGCTACCTCTCATTCGACATTGACTTCATTTGAAAATGGAGTGGCCCTGGGATATCATCCGATGCCTGTTGTCGCTAGTGTGCGGGATTGTCTCGTTGATTTTGGGGACAAAGTTGGAATTTGAAAAGGACCGGCCCATGCTATACGCCCCATGGTGGGTTATTCTTCTGACTGTAAGAGCAAACTCGGTCTTTATATTCATATTAGAGTTCTAACCTTTAGCTACTATAGTTCACTATACTTGGCTTAGCCTGCGACGCCATCTTCTGGTACTGTAAAAAGTACCGCAGAGCCAGCCTCTTTGGTGCTCGTACTTGGATCCAAGGAGTTGTCTGTGTCATCTCGTTAGCGATGCTGGTAGTGAGTTTCATAGAGATCTGCGGGGGACATGTGAACGCTGCTGGTGGGGCCAATCTTGCATTCGACGCTCTGGGCTTGGCCCTTGGTCTCATTGATGGGCTGGATCTACGCAAAAAAAGGGCTCAAGCAGAAGCCGCAGGGCTTTCGAAGCGGTATCCTCTTCAAGAAAGTTCTCCCGGCGCTAGCGGAATTACTACATTAGTAACTCTCTAACCACCCCTAACTATCCGTAACCGAAGCTATTAAAGCAATATGGTTCCGTGTTAAGAAGTCCTTGCGGTTCGGTATTAGACTAGATAGCCTATATAAATAACTTCTAATAGAGCGGCTACTATTATTATTGAGTTATAGGGTATAATATTTTAGAGCATTCATCGTACGGTCCCAGGGATCTGAACTCCTAGTACAGGACGGGCGGGATTATCTTTGTCCTGCCCTTCCGATAGGCATATGTCAGGAAGGGTTCGTCATCCCACCGTTCTTGGCAGATATAGGGTGTTTTCTCAGGACGAGAGGTCGCATTTTGAGGAGTGAGGAGAAGCTCCAAACTGGCAGAGCTTTTTGGTTTAATGAAAAGAGTGTTGTTGCAAGTGAGATTTGTTTTCTACAAGGCCGGCGCTAGTACAGTCAATTGTATCAACCAGTACAAAACGCGCTAAAATCTCGCCCGCGCCCTCTTTTCTAGTCGTACACCCCCCCGCCTTCAACTCTATATACTTATAATTTAATCAAAATACAATCATTATCCTCTACTTCAAATGGACAGCTGTGGGGTGCAAGTGTCCGGAGGTCCCTACAGCGTCATTCCACCCCTGGATGGAACCCTCTGACGTTCGCAGTCACCCCATGCTCAAGAAAGCTGAAATTTCGCAGCAAGGAAGTCTCTGAACGTTCCCAAATCGAAGATTTTCACGCAAATTATCCGCGATGCGACAATTCTCCGGCATGGGCCCCGCAATCTCGGGATTGCGGGGTATGTGCGGGGCAGAGTGCTGATCTCCGGACCACAGATGAAATATCCACTATCAAAAGCTTTCTTGGGCTCTTCGAAACCTTTGAGGTACTGACACAATGTTCTCCACCATTTCATCCCTCCTCTTCTCCTTCGGATGGGTAATCCAAGGCCTCTCCTGAGTCTTGATTCTCGGCCAAGCTCACCACCTCCCCGTCCTCAATAATCCAGGAGTGCCGCTTTCACATTTGGCGCTACCGTAGAAGCATGAGGAGGGTTCGTACCTGTATTCATGTTCCTGCTCACGGCTTTAATCAAGAAATTTGGATGGATCATATCCACGGTCATCTGGATGATTGGCCACCAGTCTGGCCGGCGATACATTTTGAGGGGCTTAATGGAGAAAGTGCCGCAAGAGCGAGAGGGATAATTAGAGAGGTTGTGTAGGGTGTTTGGAATTTCTACCGTCCCGAGAAAGGAGCGAAAGTCGAGATTTTTGTGAGGCCCTAGAAGTTTCACAAACGGTGTGCTAGAAGTTTGCGATATTTTAATAGCAAGACATATCTCGTTCGAAGAGAATCGTGTACCTCATTGCTAGTCCCATCTTGTGAACGCCTGTTCCGTCAATAGTATCCGCTACCTTTCCTAGGAGTTGAATCCATACTATGAAGCTAGAGATTTTCAAAACACGTCCTCCCAAAGCTCCCAAATTTTATGTCCGAACTCCTCCGCTTATACCTTGCCATACATAGTACCTTATTATATGAACAAACGAACTAGAGAATGGACACAAAAAATTCAATACAGTCGTCCCCCTTAACAGCAAGGTCGATACCATCTAGTTCTTGCGGAGAGGACAGCATCTTGATGATATTGGAAGGTCGAGGAGGTGAGCGGGAACTCGTCCAAGGGAAAAGTCAACCATTATTCGACCCCATATTCCCCATATCCACATCAGCACTCAAGCTCCCGCCACCAGCCATTGCCGTGACTCCATTTCCCCCATTATCGAAGTAATTGAGAACATCTTGCGGGAGATACCAAGGCATCATATCGCCACCTAGAGTTGACATATCGATTTCCTGGCTATCCATAATCATGTCACCCACGCCACCGATCCCCAAGTAGCTACCAGGGGGAAACATGCTCGAGTTGGTCTGCGCGAAGTCGAACGAGCCCCCATCTGCACGGGTGCCACCTGGTGAAGTCATGCTCTGGCTTGGATTGTGGTCAAATGATCCGGCTGATCCTGGTGTTTGATGGGAGTAGGGTGAGTTTTGGAGACCGAGGAGCATTTCGGCGTCGGAGGTGGAAGCTGGATCGGAGGATATGGGCGTGTATTTTGGAGCTGGTGGTGCCATCGGTTGAGAGTTCTGGCGCCGTGGTTGTACAAACGATGTGTATCTCGAGGGGTAGCTCGACGTTGATGTAGAAGCTGTAGTTGCCTCTGGCAGACTCTGGCGTATTGGGTCGTATATCATGTTCCCGGCGGCGGGTTGAGGAGGTAGCGGGGGCTGAGGTTGGGTCTGAGCGTGAGCTTGTTCGCCGTTCGTGCTCTGGTACATGAAGGTCAAATTCGAGCTTGCAGAATTCGTAGTCCCAGTCAAGGACCATCCAATCGCCTGAGAAGGGTCGATCAAAGGCGATCCAGGTAGATTCTCCATCCGAGGGGATCGCTTGTCAGTAAATCGACTAGCTGGAGATGCGCTAAGTGATAATTTCTTTCTCCAACCAGGAATCATGTCATGGCGAATTTTTGTCAGCTCATATTCCTGCTCGGTATAAGTCTCAGGGTCCCAGATTCCCTTTGCTTTCTGGTCAAGGGCCACCAGAATATATCTCGTGCCTGCCCAATACGTTTCTAATTGTTGGAGAGCTTTATAACAGCGCTGGTAGTTCTGATTCGCTGCTGACGCGAGCAGAGAGTGCTTCTGCTTCTGCTCATTAGTCTTTGCGGCAGCTTTGGTATCCTTCGATTGATCGCCTTTTGACGGTTCTCGTGGAGGGCTGGCATCTCTTGATGCCGGCTGGGAAGAAGTATGCGCAGCCGACTCCATCAAGAACGCACACGCTGCAATATACATTGGCTGACTCGTGAACGGGTTACCAATAAAGCTTCTGGGATCAATCAGTTCCGCAAAAGCCAGTATATCAGCGATGGTCTTAGCAGAAGACATGCTGAGCTCGCGGCTGTTGGGTAGCAGTTGTAATATTTGTCCCTCAAATGAATGCATCAATGTCGGTTGATGGAGTAACATGATGAGCGTGTGAAACCAGAAGTGGACCTTTGAATCGTTAGTAAACTCAAATACAAAAGTCCGATGGGCCACACAGACAAGAATAAAGTTTGTACCCTCCCCAGCCTTGACATAGTGTTGGAAGTTTGCGGCATTGAAAGTCAATCGTGGGTCGAGCCGTTGATACAACTGCGTCAAGTCTTTCTCTAGCCCAGACAAACCTTCTATCTTCTTCGGCGTTACATCTTTGACGTCTCGGATATTGTTCAACAGGTCTGATACTCGTCCATAGAGATGAATGATTTGTATAAGCGCAGGAAATGGATTGGGCCAGCCGCTTTCTGTATTCGCTGTGATTGCAGGGAAACTGAGTTCAAAATCCTCATCTCGCAAGGTAGCAGGTCTGCCAGTCCCAGATGAGATGACTCGATCCAGCATAAAGACCGCCCAGAGCGTGTCAGTGCGCTCCTGCTCGACCTCTTTCATTTCTTCGGCGCTGATGGCGGCGGGAGTATCTGAATGCGTCATGTCATTACTCGATCGATGATACCCGGGGTCCTTTTGTCCCTGGTGCTTGACGCCATCAAGTTTTTGCAAGCCGAGGTCAACGGCCATGCGGATAGCACAGCCAAGATACATCCACAAAGCACTGTCTTGATTGGCACCAAATCCCTCATAGGCCAACAGTAGGCAGGCTTGCACAGCTGAAACCGTAGGACACGGGAAAGTTTCAACGACCGCAGCCTTGGCTCTTTGAGCAAAGACATGTCCATATTCCGACTTTGGATAAGAGCTGTCATGGCTCGCAGTTAGAAGAGGGTGGTCTGAGAACCGTGCTGCCAGGCCACAGACAGCATCCACCAGTATAGCTTCGACTGACTTTTCCTCCACCCGTTGGAGGAACGGCTTTTGACGGAGGAAAGGATAGTTGCATCCAAGACGAGCGAAGAAAGTCTCAACAAGGTGAATGATCAGCTTATTTACTGGCAGTGGGTCCGTTGGGTCGTAGATTGGCATGTCAATGGAGGACCTTGGTTCGGTCCCAGCTTGGGAAGGCGTGCGCTCTCCATAGCCGACAGAACCAGGAGACACTGCTTTTATCAGTCACTACAGATAATGCAACAAATACTTTTGGGACGTACTAGCGACAGAAGATCCAGCACCAGTGCTTCGACGATGCTCTCGAACAGACACAACCATCTGCTTGAACCCAGGGACGATTGCAGTCGGACCAAAATATCTGAAGTACGGCACTCGGTGGCTTTCAGTCTGAAGTGGAGGAGATCGGTCTTGGAAAGGCTCGTCAGTATCAAGAAGCAATCGCTGGCAGGATAATTTACCCAGTGGACTACGAGCATCCTCACAGTAGGCTGCACTTTCTCTATATTCACTAAAGCTCGGCCGTTGATTCTTCTCACGCTCCGAAACTTCCCTTGCTTTTGGCGGTTTCGAGTCGAAATAGCTCTGGTCCTTGGATTCTGCCCTGTTAAATGTAGGGCTTCCATTCGAATACTGGCGTTGGAGAGGGCGCTTCCCGTGATCGCTCACACGCCTTGCTCCCTCCATATGCTTATCGTCCTGGTCCTCCCAATCGTCGTCCTCATTATGCTCCTTCTTGGGCCCAGCATCGCTATCCTTTCGCTCCTTCTTTGTAGTTCCCTCACTCACATCGGCATATCCCAAACACTCATGGCCATTCTCCGTACAGGTCGAGCACAGCGGTTTCTTTCCATCACATCTCGTCTTACGTTTTCGACACGTCCGGCAGCTGCTCGATTGAAGATCCCATTAGCAAAAGAACTTCGCACGTGCGAAACCTCATGCGCCCACATGCGCCAATACCAAAGCGCAACACAGTCCATGCGGATAACTGAGACAAAGCACGGAATAGTACGCACGCAGCATTTATCCTCCTCCTCTTCGCAGGCGGCTGGCCCTCGTTGTTCACGAAGCGTATCTGCTTCGGTGGGGGCAGCTGTTGCTGCTGCGGAGCTGGGGTCGAAACCCCGCTGGCGGCAGAGCTCATACTCATGCCTGCCTGCGCGCAGTCGCAGCCGTTATCGCAGTCGCATTCTCATCGGTGCGCGCATTGCCTGGGACAGGTTGTCAAGGGATTGCGGCGGCTGTGGATTAGGAGATGTGAGGGGGTGGAGACCTTGGGGGGAGCTATTTTTCTCCAGGCGTCCCAGTGGTGAAGTGTGGAGAAGTGCCGAACCAGCTGGGGGTGGCGCTAACCCTAGTTTGGCATCTGCTGATTTCCGACCACCTCCTCTTCACTTAATTGTCTCATGATTTCCAGAAGTTTTGGATTAAAAAGATAGGTTCGATTATGTGTCACTTGATCTGTTGAATTACTTTTATATCCGATTTAGCAATTTGGATAATGTATCATCGTGCTTCGGCTGTGACGCGTGGGGGTGATAACTGCCGAATCTACTTCCTCGGTCCTCGATTACAAGTTATCAACGCCCAGAGGCTATAAAAATCAAGTTATAAGGCTGTTAATCCCTCTCTTACCTCCATTTCGTTTCGTTGGGCTCCGGGCATTATTAGCGTTGCTGCCCCAGTAAATCTTCGCTCTGATTGCTGCTTTCACATGGGTTGACAGTAATTCATATCACATAAAGGCGTCTCGATGGATTTAATGGTTTTGATATTCTGCTACGGAGTATAGAATTCACAGGAGTTTCAATCCTGGTCTCCCAATACAAGTCCATCAAATCTAGACGTTGTGGTCTACTGGGAGTCTGGACCTTCCGTATTCTGCTCCAAGTGCTGGCCAGTAGCACGCGCAAAGTACCCATTACCAAAGAAAATGTATCTATTCAAAGCAAAAATCGACATCAGCAAGCATCGGAGAGTATCGACTTGTCGTGAAATGAAATAGGGAAGAATCAATAGTCTGTGAAGAGACGTCAGCTTCGGCAGGAGATCAAAAAGTAAGTTTGACTTGCCGATTGTGTTTCTCCACTGTTCTCTCCATCACCGACCACGAAAATTTCTCTCTAGATGAGCGTCAACTCCAAGGTTGGAAGTTCTCCAATGACGATCTTCGACATCTCGAGTCCGAGAGTGTCCGAGAGCCACGTAAGATTGCCGTTTCTGTCAACCTTGAAGTACTTCTGTCCCTCGCTTGACACAAGACCACCAAGCAATCCCTTGTTCTTGCATACAACGTTCTCGACCAAGCCAACATATTGTTCGGGTCGACCGTGGAACTTCGAGAGTTGCTGCCAAGCTTCCTTCCGCACTTCCGACCAAAAGGAGGGAGCCGTATTCTTCAGTCGAGAAACGTGAGACCAGAAGATGGCAAGTAACAGCTTAGAAGCGCCATTGCGTTCCTCTCCGATCTTGCGGATGCAGTCATGGATGGAATCAGCGGTTTCGGACTTGGACAGATCCTTCCACAGCGATGGATGATTGTCCAAGGAGAAAGTTTCCTTGACCGGTCTAGGAGGCAAAATGGCGAACTGACAGCGAAAAGTGACCAAAACAGTGTCCGGACCGTTGTACTTCGGTCGCCCTACGCCAGAACCGACAACAGAAATGGAGTTACCGGACATGGTAATTGATGTGGAGATGTTAATGAGTCTTGAGGGTACGAAGTTGATTCGGTTGGATGGAAGGGAAGGTGAAAAGAGCTGTTGCTCGATTAGTGTGGGATAAAGTTCTTGTGATTTGCGACGTGATCGCTGTTGAGGTCGGGTGCGGTGGAGGTTGGTTGATGAGGGAAGGAGGAAAGACTGCCGGAAGGGTCCTCTCCCCTTCATTTTATAGAACTCCCAAGACAAGAAATAAACAGAACTGTTTAAGCGAGGCCGCATTCTCAATGTAAATTTTGTGTTTCTAGTGAATGAACATTTCTAAGATTAAAGGCGCGAAAATTCAAGGAGAAGATATTGAGAGTAGTAACACTGCAACCTAAATGAACAATAACTTGTGAAGCACGTATTATTTCTTCGAATTATGGGTCTTTCATTTGGTATATTTTCGTGATAATTCGAAGTCACTTAGAGAATAGTACGTCGAAAAGAAGACCAAAAAGAACACCTAGAAAACAGCACTTCAAAATAACAGCTAAACAACAGTACGAGCTGGTGTTAGATTGAGGCCCGCTTGTGTACTTTAGTGGAACCATGAAGTGAGGGACATGATTGCGGCGGAGAGGGAGACGACGAAGTCCGGTTCAGTCGAGGACATGAGGTGAGTAAATTGATGAAAGGGGGATTATTAATGACGGGCCGCCGAGGCGGGTGCCGAGGCTGATTGGCAAATCTGATTGGCAAAGGCTCGGGTACAACTCCGGCTGGTCCGGGTGTAGCTATGGTAATTGCCAGCCTTCGGACCCGGTGAGTCGGTCGCACGACATTTGACAAACATTGCTCCAGCCTCGCCAATGCGATTCATCGCTGGAGTCGGATTTTACATGAGGATTTGCAGTATTACAAAGAGGCAGCCTGCATGAACACCTCTATGGGGATATATGGTTGACTAGCGATCAGCCTGCGCACTCAAGTATATAAGCCTCGATTCTCTGATGGAAAATCATCTTCACCTATATGTTCATCTCTCCCACCCCGATCCCTCCGTATTTCTCTCTCTCGAACATCGACAACTTCTAAGTGTACTGTACCAAGTTGACTTGTGGATCAAAATGTCCGTCCCAGCAAACGAAGACGCATATATCGAACCACCGCAGCAACCACTCGACGAAGTTGGGACTTCTATGACTGTGCCCACTCAGGAATCCCGACTCAGTCCTTCGGGATAGATACACCAGTTGATTCTCAACACCCTTGAGAGTCAAGGAACAGTCCTCACCAGTGGTTGGCAATGTGGAGTGTCATATGAGGAGCGAATGGTACGAGTTTTAACTTGTCAGTTGTCACTCATCAAGAACTCTCTTCGGTACTGACTGACATGAATCAGGATTGGCAATCTCCGCCTTGCGAGTCAATGTCAACCACATCCTCCAGATTCAAGCCGAATGATCCAGACGTACAAGGCTCGAGGAGAAGATCTTTGGATAGTCTCCGACTAAGGTACGTGTAGCGTATTATGTGGAGAAGGTGTGGTAGCTAACGAGAATAGGAACAATACGAACAGGAGATTCAGTGGAAGGTTGAGCAATTTCAGGGGCGAAGAGACAGTCAGTATTCGAGATAACAAACAGATGTCGGCCAACGACCCCACCCATGGCTAAGGGACAGGGACACGGCTCTCAACCATTGGCAACCAGACGCAATTGTTGATGACAGACGTCCGATAATTAGCTCGTTTATCAATTCCCATTCAAATGAAGAACAGTTCCTGATTTCATCCACGATTTCCAGTACAATGCAATGCAATAAATACAGTCCTATTACCCCAAGAAGTGCCCATCAGATTAATATTTACACACATACGTTCCTAATTTCTCAAACCCAGAACTGGACTGGATCATTCACACTGACTCCACCAAACCGAAGTCTCGACACACACGTACGGCGGCGTGCAAACCGTGCTCCCCGTATATCCAATCCCACCACACTATCCAATTTATTAGCTCTCATTTCCCCCGTTTCTCCTTGTCCCTTTGCATTTTCCACTCCCTCCACCTAAGTGCAAACGATAGAGAAAACGCAAACGTACCTGGCTCCACTGCCCCACCGTCCCCGTCGCCGTGCTCGTGGCCCCGGTACTGGTCGTCGTTGCCGTCTTCGTCGGACTCGGAGTAGCCGTGGTCGTCGCCGTATGCGTCGTAGTCGCGGGTCCAGAAGAGCAAGGCGAGCCTGTGAGCAGGATTTGGTACGCTTCTTGCGCGTACGTGCAGCCGTTGTTGACGTTTGTGTCCGAGAAGCCTGCTGACCACCTATCGTCTCCTCGTTAGCTAACGGCTTTTCTTTTGGGGACCGAGGAGGATGGAATGGGGAGAAAAGGGGTCGCACATCATGATCCCACCGAAGTTTGAGTGGGACTTATATTGGCCAACTAGAGTGGCGAGTTGGTCTGGAGTGATGTAGTATATCTCCCCACTCGGCGTCCCCGTACTCGCCAATGGAGCCGCAGGAACACCGATGAATATCTTCGCATTCGCCGACTTCGTCCCGGACAGAGAAGAAACCCATTGATCGTAGTTGAAAGGAGCGTTTCCGTTGAAGCCGAGCGAGCAAGGGTCCGGCGCATAATTATTATTATTATAAAATTGTACCCAGAGATAGTCGAACTGAGCATTGGCGATCATGCTCCCCATATTCGGCTCCGGGATCGGACATTGTGGTGCTCCAGTGATGTAGTAGGTGTGTGATGGATCTGAGGCGAAGAGGGTTCGCAGTTTGGCGATTAGGTACGGGTAGTAGGCGGCGCCGGACGAGACTTCGATGTCGAAGTCGAAGCCGTTTACAAAAGTGCTTCCAAAAGGGCGCTGCACAGCGGTGTTGCCGGAGTTGCCGTAGGCGTTCCAGAGGGAGGTTGCCATGGCTTCTGCTTCTGCTTGGGAAGTCAATGTGTAAGAACCACTAGCACCGCCTAGAGAAAGGATGATCTTGACACCAGCAGCTTGGCATTTAGCGATCGATGAGGTAAGAGCATCGCAGTTTTGGCCCTGGCCGGAAGTGGCAATGAAGCATGATTGTCCGATTGTGCCTGAGGGGATGGTATTCCCGTTTCCGTAAGAATAGAGGAAGGCAAGGACTATGATGTCGATTCCCGATGTCGGAGTGCAGTATGTTGAAAGATCATTGTTTTCGACTGTTCCGCCGCCGTTTTGGCCCCAATAAACAACATTTTGCCCGCTGGAGGTACGGGGGGAGAGGGGGTAGGGGATAGCTGAGGTGAAAGTGGCGAGGAGGCCTAGAGAGGCAACGAGTGTGGGTAAATACATGGTAGAGATTGGTGAAAGGATGGATGGATGGATATATACAGTGAAGGATAACTATCTAGAAGGAGGGGAATGATCCGTCGAGGATATGAAGAATGAATGTGATGCCGGCGAAATGCTCCGGCTGAAGATGAGAAGAAGAATGTAGCGAAATGGAAGCTGATGATATACAAAGTCTTCCTTGAGATCGGAGATGAACGCCATTTGGGCCCAAAGAGTGCATAGGAGCTTCCGCCTTGAATATGTGGTATCTAAAGATAATGCACTTGCATTCGTCTGGCACCATCAATATGAACATTGAAAGAAGACGTTACATGAAAAGACACAGCGCTGAGACAATGGAAAAGATCATGAGATGGGCATACCGATCGCATCTGCATATACTAGAGCTGCTTTGGATGAAGGAAGGATCAAGTAATATCCGTGTGGTCTGGGGGCGGAAGCTGTGCAGCCGGATGTGGTTCTTGATAAAGAAATTGATCGAGACTATAGTGGGAAATTCGCGGGGAGTGTGGCTTGTCCCTAGCCAAGCCATATAGGGCTAATGCAGAGTGGCGAAAGTTACCATGCAATAAAGTGGCCACTTGCAACTCTATCGGCCCGTCATGAGATTGAAAGTTTGCGGTATGTCGCGTTATCTGAGCGCGTGCGTGCCAAAGTATGTGGCTCGTGGCTTCGACGCTACCACCTTCCTAATGGGGACCCTGGCTGGGTCCCTCGAAAGAAAGGGGTTTCGCGGATCCTTGGTGGAAGGCAAAGGTTCAAGACCACAGACAAGCGTGTTCAAAATTATAAGAGAGATTTTGCCAAGTGCGTACGAGTCATATCCGATTGTATGATAGATGCCTCTTTAGTGCATTTATCTGCACCGAGGTGTTGTTGAAGCGCGGCTCGCTTAATTCAGGGGCTGAAGTTCTAAGCACTCAATCTACCCTGAGCGATAACCGACGATCATCGATCGATAGAGAAGGCAGGGGTATGCACACGGCAGTGCTTGCCTGGCCACATAATAGGGGGGAGGTTGGGGGCGCTTAAGAATGTAACGTATCTCGAGATGTCCTCCGCTTTAGGATGGTCACGTGAGATTCTTCGAAATTGCTTGAGGACCGGAGCAAGGAATTAGGGTATTCATTTGCGTGAACAGTTTCCCAAACAATCTGTGCCACCGGAACCATTCCTACAGGTGGCGCCCTATCTTTCTTCGCCAAAATCTCTTTGTAATTGCGAAGTTCTCACGACTTGTAGATGTCGACATCACTATCCCAAGGTTAGCAGCACTCTTGTCTCGACACCACCATTGGACTTACAATTTCCCAAACTTCTCCCGCCCCTCAGCATCTTTGTTCACCCAGACGCTAAGACTCACACCAGGGCATGTAAAAACCCCAAACCCATCCTTCCCAATCGTGACCTCACCCTGTTCCCACCCCAGAACATCCGTCCAAACCTCACCGGCATGCATATCACCAACCCACATTCTCTTCTCTCCTGGCCCTGCATTGCTCAACACAACCGCACAGCCCCACTTCTTATCCCACGTACCAAGTCTAACCCACCCAATACACGTAGCATAGTCGAAATAATCCTGCTGTTCGCCATACGCATACAACTTGCGGGCGAGCGCGAGGTTTGGTAGAGCGCCACCGCAGGCGGGAGGGATGGACTGCGTAGTGCCGGCGGGGTCGATACCGTACATGTCGCCGTAGAAGAGGCACGGGTAGCCGGAGTTCCGGAGGAGGATGAGAGCGTAGGCGAGCGGTTTGAAGAAGCCTTCGATGGGGGCTTCGAGGGCTTGGTGGGGTTGGGTGTCGTGGTTCATCACAAGGGTCTGCAGATCAAACTCATTAAAATCTAATCGATATTCGAAGAGGAAAGGGGAAGGGCTCACGACGGCATTAACAGGCTCAATAGCCACCAACGTATTATCAAACACCTGCCTGAGATCCGCATTCTCCGTCTTGCTCATTTGTGAAAAGTTGTAGACAAGCGGCGCATCAAACAGACTGAACTTCTTGCCCATGCGCTCCAGATACCTGCTCATATCATCCAAACTATCTTTCCAGAATTCGCCGACGAAGAACCATCCTTCGCCATGCGTCTCATCCATTGATGTGATGAACTTTCTCAGAAAGTCTTCAGAGAAATGCTTAACAGCATCGAAACGGATGCCCTTGAGTGTGATCTCCTTAGAGAGCCAGAGGCCCCAGTTCATAACGTCGGCTTCGACCTCGGGATGCGAGTAGTCGAGATCGGCAAACATGAGGTAATCGTAATTGCCCTTCTCGGAATCAACGTCTCCTGACTGGGCCCAGCCCTTCGTCTTGTCGCCAAGGATCTTGTAGATGGCTGTCTTGTTGTTGTCGGCGTTGTAATCGGTGCCAGAGAAGTGGTACCAGTGATATTTCTGCTCTGAGTACTTGTCTCCGCGGCCGGGGAAGTCGAAACCCAGCCAGGCATTGATTTCGTAGGGGTCGGAGACGGTCTTGGTGCGGTCGTTTTCGTCGACTTCTTGGGCTTCGCATCGCTCTTTGTGATCTGCTGCTGCTTTGTGGTTGAGGACTGCACGAGTCAGCTTCTGCTGCGTGAGGATTGGGGAAGGGAGTGCATGCCGGCGTCCCAATAGATACCGAGTCCGACCTCGTTTGCCTTGCTCGCCAAGGCGAGGAGTTCTTCCTTGGTTCCCCATTTCGTACCCTTGCCTCCCTTCTGATCGAACTCTCCCAAGTCGTACAGGTCGTAGATGTCGTAGCCGTTGCCGGATGGAGATGAGGCTTTACATCCGGGTGGGATCCAGATATTATCAACCCCGGTGGCTTTCAATTGTGCGGCTTGGTCGTACAGGCGTTTCCAGTGCTTTTTGTCGTCCGGCACGTACCATTCGAAGGCCTGCATCATGGTCATGTTCTCGGGAGTGGGTTTCTGCTCTACAGATGTCAGCTGATGCCTACAATCAAATGGATTAGAAGAGCTTACCCGAATCCGCCATCGTGGCTAGTCTTCGCTGCGCGGTCTCTTGTGTCTGATCAATTGATTCACAAACTGCTGCAATTTTCTGCGAAACTGGTCAAGGGGCAAAGGGGGGCAGAGGGAGCAGAAGATAAAGACAAAAAGCTGGCATTTGTTTAAATAGCTGGCAGCTGAAAATCAAGCCCCTCCATGCACGTCCGCTGCCCCACCAAGGTTTGAGCTCTTTGGCTGCGGGACTTCCAAGCTGGCTGCACGATAAGGTCTGGACCCCTGAAAATTGGGGGTCTGACGTAGAGGGCTTTGGTTTTGACCCTGTGGAACAACTGTTGGCTTGGACCGTTTATTTCTTCCTGCATGTCTCTGATAAGAGAATCTTGATGGGAGAGAAAAAAAGAATGAGTGAAGTCGTGAAGATTGCTGGGTGGAGAGAGGAAGGGGAAGAGGAAGAAGAAATGGGGAGTCGAAAGAGACTGACGTCATTAGGAGTACGCACTTACTCCAGACAGCTCCTATCTCGAGCTCGGAAGTCCTCAGGAGATTTCAATATAACACAACGACTAGAGGTCGATGCCCATGCCCGTGCATGTATCAAGATCTGCAAGGGGGGTGCTGGTAGGGCATGCGCAGCTGCGCACGTGACCTTGATGGCCAGCAGAATGAGGAGCGCAACTTCTTTTTGCTGGTAGAGCATTGCTAAAATGAACCCATAACATAGGAGGACTCGCGTCTGGCCTTCGCAGTGGCGGAAGAGATCTTCTTGGATGTTTTAAAGCAAAATACCGGATCGATTTCAATTGACGCGTTGATACTGACGCGTGACAAGGAGCCAATCTGGTATTGGAGTATTCTGGGCAGAGAGATGAGTCCAAATTACCCGTTCTTTCACTGGTTCTCGAATGGTATTGAGAAAGAGAAAAGAACGCTTTACCAACAAACATTTGGTGAAGTCGTGAGAGGTAAGAGGACGAGAGTCGTGTCAAATTGAAGCTGGTTGGCGCCCAATCATGAGATTAATCCCGTTGCCGTGGCAGCCGCGATCAACAACCACATGAAAGGAGCGCCGACACGAGGAAACTGACAAGCATCCCCAACTTCACCGCAATACACCAATAACACTCAAATATACCCACACCAAGAACCAAACGTCGTTATCATATTCGTCATCTCATATCGGAAGATCCCAGCAAATTTCCTCGGGTTGCTGCATGAACCGGCTCGCCGTGTCATTATTTACATTTAGCAAACACCAACCCCGAGATGCGCAAATCAACTCCGGACTTCCAAATCCACGTGGATGGTTCTTGCTTATCAGATCCGGCGAATACAGAGCACGATAAAGAAAACGTGATGTCCGCAGAACGCGTTTCGAGTAACCAGACAGTGGTGCATCATGATTCTTGGGGACATGCGCCAGAAGAAGAGAAAGCTCCGGTCGAGGAAATGCCGAAGGGTGAGGAACCGGCAGATAACGAGCAGGAAGACAAGACAGAGGAGTCAATTGATGAGGAGCACGACATGGAACAAGCTGCGAGAGAACGGCAGATCGAGCGAATCGAAGCTCAGATCCAAGCTGCAGCACGAGCGGTAGTTGCAAGCATTGAGCAAGACCACTACGGAGGTGCCACAGACTCCGAAGTCAGTATGCGAACGGATGAAAGTTACGAACCTGAAAGGACAGAGTTGACCTACGAGGGGACGGAGTTGACCTACGACGGAACTGAAGCCACGTACGAGTCTGATCGTGAACAACAGTCTGTTCATGAAGAGAATTTGACTTCCCATCACGATGCAACGCCCGAGTCCGATCATAACCAACACTCCGAGAATAAAGGAGGAGACAATTTGCATCACGATGCAACATATGAGTCTGACCACGATCAACACTCCGAGCACGAAGGGGGAGATTCGAGCTCGCATCACGATGGTGATATTGACGACGACGTCTTCAGCCACTCCGACGGCAGCAAACGAAGCAGTCTCAACTCCCTCCACGAACTCAGCGCCGACGAGAATATTAAACTCCTCACCTCTCCTGCCGTTGGCGAGGAAGCAGCATCCAGCAATGAGAACGAACCCATCTCTCGAATCCCAAGCGGAGCATCCTACATGCACCAACCTGTGGACTCCACCCCCCGCACACCAGGCAAAGTCCTCTCGCGACCGCCTTTTCGAACCCCATCCTCCGTCCGCGCAATACAAATGTCCTCCCCCACACCATCAATCTTCTCCTCTCCACGCTCTACAAAACGGCCGTTCCCTGCTGTTTCCAGAATAGGGACACCGAGCTCGCACAGCTCGCCCTCAAAACGGACACCAACACGCTTCAAACCAAAACAACTCCCTCTCGTCTTACTGCACGTTACAGTCCTCCCTCTCCAATGGCCATACTCGCATCTCATGTCCGTACCCGACGTCCCCGAATCCCTACAAAGTGTCAAAGAAAGCTGGCGTCTCCTCCAAGAAAAGTTAGGAGACACAGTCCTCGAACGTGGAATCCTCCTCCCGCATCCCCAAGACTCCTACGAAATCCTCGAAGAGCGACTTCTCGAGGCCCTCGAACTACCCGTTCACCCACGAGCCCTAATCCTAAAATGCGGACACTACATGGGGCCCTCAGAGACACCCTCATCCGACGAAGAAGCGGGGGGATCTGGCGAATATTCTTGGAATAGTGCACAAGGACAGCGGAAATGGTGCGATATGTGCGGCCGAGACGTCAGAGTTGAAGAAATCGGCGACGTCGCGGAAGGAGAGCGGCGATTCAGAGTTAAGATCTATGCGAGTAATGGGTTGATGCGAGCCGGTGCGTGGGCGGCTGCGTGGCGGGAAATGGAGAGGGTGGATGTGGAGATCGAGCCGTTTGTTGAGGGAGCGTTGGCGGTGGAGCTGGAGCATTTGGCGACTATCTCGCCGAGCAAAATTCCTGCTCCTCATGAGCTTCATGAGGAAGATGACGGGTTCGTGGACGAAGAAGACGTGATTGAGCACGTCCATGATCATCATGAACATGAGCATCATGAGGAGCTGGTACATGAAGAAGACGAAGCAATGAGACTGAAGAGACTCCAAAACGAAGAGCGCATGCGAGAAATCTACGGCCCGGGCCTCGACACGCCGTGCCCTCCACCAAGATCCGCACCACATCGGCACACCAACTCAAGAGCGGCGACAGGGTCGGTAAATGGTGACTCGCTGCCCGACCTCTTGCTCGCGGCCTTCAAGGTCGCGATGAGGGATAGGAAAAATGTCGCGATTGTGGTGTTGAGTTTGTTCATCCTCATCCTCTCCCTGAGGCCAAATTCTGCAATCGAACAGCCGAATAATGCGGTCGTGATGCCGGAGCCGGCGGTGAAGATTGAGACAACGACTGTGTTCAGGGAGGCGACCGTGACGGAGATGGTCCCGGTCCTAGTCACAACTTCGATCGTTGCTCCTGTGGAAGTTCCAACACATGTAGCTAAGTCTGTTGAGGTCGTGCAGAGCGTGCAGAGCCAGCCTCCGATTGTTGAGATACCGGAGGCTCAGCCGGTCCCAGCTCAAGAGGACGTCGAACAATTCGTCGAGGCACCTGTTCCAGCCCACATACCAGAGGAGAAAGTCATCGCACCTTCGCCTGACCTTCCATCTGTGGAAGTACCGGTTCAAGTTCCTGCTCCCGCCGAAGCCCCGCGCCAGGAACCAGTCCCCGTTGATGTTGTGACTGAGTCGGCATGAACTTTGTTCATGTAAGAGAGAAGAAAGAGAAGGAGAAGGAATAAAGAGGAAGTAATGTGAATATCGAGATTGTAAATATGGAAGTGATGAATGTTGGATTGACGAGTATTTGAGCGAGCTAGCGTTGTTTGTGTTTGTGTTCTGTTTTGGAATGTGGAATGCGGAACGGGTCGTTAGAATGAGAGACTACGAAACTGTGTATTTAGATAGCTAGCTTATGATACCGTGTCGCTACTTAAGGAGATTTAGAGAGTGTGGATTGTTTTTCATTGGTTTTATTCATTTCATGGCAATGAGTACCCGGAATGACGAGATGGCAAGTGCCTATGAAATCATTTACTCCTCCCCTCGCGGCGTGGTTTGGGGTTGAAAGCGATCTGTATACGAAGTCAGCATAAAGACCGAGTTAGTTGCAAGTGTATATCGCTATTTGAGAAGGAAGAGGTTCCCACGACCGAAAACGGAAATGAGGTTCTGAGGATGGAGGGTGAGCACGTGATGCGCAAGCCCCGCCGCGGTGATTAGAAAGAGTAAAAAGGACGTGCCTTTCCATTCCTGTATATTCGTAGCCTTTAATAGGTCACGAACTAAATCTAAACTAGGTAAGCTCGCATGAGCTTACGTGATTCCACGTGTATACCAGATTACGTACAAAAGCATGATCAGGAATCACACCGCTGTGATTGGAAAGGGTAAAAAGGACGTGCCTTTCAATTCCTGTACGTTCGAGTCCTTTGATAGGATCGAATCGCGAACTAATAAACCAGGCTGAACTAAGCTCGCACGAGCTTACGTGATTCCACGTGTGAAAGATTACGTACAAAAGCATAATCAGGAATTACACCGGTCACCAAAAGAGTGCACCCGCATGCCAGTGATTATGCAAGCTCCCAAAATGCGAAATGTCCGTCGGATGCCAGTGATTAGGCAAGCTCCCAAGATGCGAAATGTCCGTCGCATGCCAGTGATTAGGCAAGCTCCCAAAATGCGAAATGTCCGTCGCATCGCTTACGTTCATCACCACACATCCACCACCTCATCCTTCCATCAACCAATGCATTAATTTCCATATGTCTGCGCGGGGATAAAAATCAATTAGTATTGATGTCTCAATTGTTTTTAAAAACGATGTCTTATTTTCAATGCGCGAATCCAGTGGTGCACTCACACTGTCTGTTGGATGGGGCTTCGGATATGATGGTTGCTCAGTGGCACCTTCATCACGACCGTGGTTTTGGATTGCGTATGTGCCGAGCATCGCGAGAACTTCGGAAAATGATCGACCTGCGAGAACGTCAATTCAAATCCCAAGATCCGATCATGGCGCGCTGCCGCTGCCTCTTCCACCCAGCATCGTAATGCGGAACAGATACTTACGAGTTGTGAGGTTGGCAGCGGTACGAGATGGTATGGTCCGAGTGGGTGTGTGCGACGATTGCGACGATTGCTCGAAGAAGAGAGTGCTGTGAGAATGCTGGTGGACGGTGGGCGAGTTCTTATACCAAGGGCATCAGCGCTGCTTCAACGATGGGGATCTCGTTTTCGAACCCGTGGGATTTTTGGACCAGTGTTGGAGGGTCCTCAGGCTGAATACCAATGAGGAATCAGAGGATTCATTGCCGTTCTATGAATCGGGGATCCGGTCTTGAAGTTAGCAACAATGCAGAATTCGGGCACCTCGGGAGGAGGCACCCGCCACATCAGCATTCGAGTGCTACACCCTCGAAGGCAGGTCGAAATCCTTAAATTCTGCTCGGCTGCCCCATGTCAAGCATGGTTCTGTTGCATTGTAAATTTATTTGCTGTGATATATGTTTTGGCCCTCCTATAGCAAGGCGAGAGCAAATGCCAAAATGCAACCGAAGGACCACATGTCGCTTTCTACAGATGCTGAATGTCTCTCATATTGTTTAATCTTTCAATTACAGCGCCCTACCTGGTATTTCACCTAGTAGAGATGAGATATCTAAATCTAGAACTGGTACAACAAAGCCATCATTGAATAAGCTCAATAAATAAAAATTAACATGTGGTCCTGACACCTGCTCGATTATGATCACGTGATGTCGAACATACTTTCAGCCGCTGAAGTCTAGTTGGGATTACTTCAATCATTCCGCTCAACAATGTATAAGATATAGCTAGATAGGGCGGGTACTACTAGACCAGAATTGTTTTGGACTGGAGTTATAGCATATACTAGGTTTTATTACCTAGTAATGCAGCTTCTCTGAGGACTCTTTATAATAAGAGAAAGGTATTGAGTCCGCTCGGAGCATTCCTTTGCATGCAATGGGCATATGGTCCCACCTAGGTGTGCTTAGAAACGGTAGAACGATTATCTCTCGTAGATTCATGGCAGAAAAGTAAAGGACACTGCCAGAGCTCGGGTTTGGCAAGCCCCAGCTCGTGGCTGGTAGACTTCCTTAATGTCATTCTAGTCTTTGCACTTCTTGAATGAAGCGGATTCTGCAAATATGTCACGTGCTACGCACTGGCCACACATAGGCCTATATATAGCTATTTCCCCGCCCTTAGGGCACCATCATTCCTTTATATACACACCAATATACACCCATATTATCCCCACAGCCCCTTCAGGCCTTGACAAAATAACTGTTGTTACTATTAGGAACCTTAATAACAACAATTGCGCTCACTGCAGTCTCCTTTCCCCTTCGCAGTCCACTCGCTACTCTCCCAGCGTCCTTGTTCCTCCCAGCACTTTGTCTTTTCCAAGTGTACAACGTCACCGGAGCCATAACCACCAACTCAGCTATACATAAACTTGTAATCCAACGATGGAAATTCCCACAAGCACCGTAAACATCCACAACACAGGTATCACCGCCGATAAACCCCGCCGCCCAGCTTCTCGCCTAGGACAATTTCCAAGGAACTTCCCCATTAGCCTCCGATTTGCCTGTAAACCCCATTTGCCTTTAAGAATTTGAAGGTAAATAATGAGGATGTAGATGGCGATGGTGAAAATTTTGCGGAAGCGGGACGTGAAGGACGGTGTTAGGACTTTGGTGAAGTGGTGTGAGAACAGCTTATGGTCGGAGTTGGAGGCCGACTTGGGCGCGGAGAGGACTGTTGCAAACCAAAATGCGATGATGGAAAGCCCAAGAACCCAGAACGTGGGTTTGGATGCATGCTCCATTACATACGGATTCAGGTCGCGACTTCGCATATTTATCTGTGTTCGATCGAGTAGACGGTATGTTAAATGGCAGTCGTTGATTGATCGGGGCGGATTGGAAAGAAATAAAGGTGTTGGGAACGCAAATAGTGAGAAGTATGCGGGATGTTGGTTCGTTATCACACAGTGTGGATATTGCATGCGTTTGGGAATGGGAAGCTGCTATTAATGTAAAATTCTAGGTTAGGTGGTTTTAAGTCAGAACAACAAGTATTAACACGATCCGAACTACTTAGAATCTTGGTAACCCAAATCGGCCATTTTTTCGGCGACGTAGATGTTATCTACATAGGAATCAGCCCAGTGTGATACTCATGTGTTTCTGCTCTTCTTCTATCTTAAAAAATGTGTCCATATCGACTACGAGATCAGGGCAAAATTAAAGACGGGCCCCGGAGCTTGCGTAGGGCCCATCTCGATTCGAGATCAGGAGGATACCTTTTAGGTATAGAGCTCTTTTAAATATTATTCTTACTTATAGAACTCTCTTGTTCTCTTTACGGATTACTATACTCCTTAATTATACTTGCATTCCCTTTTATAAGCCCTTTTGAGCCTCACTTTTACTTATTAAGCTCTCTCCTATACTTATAAAAACCTCCTTATTAAGTATAGCCACATTACGCTCGTAAGCTCGCACTAATGTGACGTGTAAGCGTGCAGGGAATTAGTCTTTTTTAAGAGCTTTTATTTAAATAATTAGCCTTGTGCCTTGAATTCCAGGCCCGGTTTGCTCTCTTATTCCGCTCCCGGCACGTGTTACACGTGAAGAACTGGCCGAAATTGGAAAGAGGCTTCTTTCGATTACAAGAGGAGCAGTATTGCTCTTGCGGGGGGACTATAGAGCTCTCTCGGGTATCCTAGCTCTCTTACGGGCCTTCCCAAGCGTCACTCACATCCGTAAAGCACTCCTTTACCTCCCGCGGACCCTCCCAAGCCTCATTCTCACCTGGGAAACCTCCCCAGCTATTCTGCAAGCCGTGGAGTTCCCTTCCTCGTCCGTTAGGCCCTCCCAGCTCTCCTCCCCTTACGAGCCCTCCCGTAAGCTCTCTCCTGCATCCGCAAAGCCCCCTAAGCTCTTACTCGCACGTGCAGATGCCTCCTAACCTTATACTCGCGATAGCCGCCGCCCAAAGCTCTCGTCCCTTTCACTCCTACTACTCAGTACTCACACTACTCCGCTGCCCTCTCTACCACCTGTTACACCCGCGCAAATCGCCATACTCGTCCCTCTTGTAAAACCGGCTCGCCTTTCCGCTTATAGTACGAATCACGAAGTTAAGTAAGGCGTGCAAGCAAGTAGGGAGCGTGCAAGTGGGAGCGGAGGGGGGGCGGGCGGGCCCCGGGCGTAAACTTTGGTGTATCTCACGTGCAAGTAAGAGCGTATAAGTAAGCGCGTATAAGTAGAGATAAGAGCGTGTGCGAGAGCGGTAAGTAGGAGAGTTTTAGGAGTGGGCGTGTAAGTGGAGGGGGGGGCAGCTCTGGCGCAAGCTTTGGTGTTCCTCACGTGACCCGTTTTTTTTTCAAGGGGTGGCCCGACCGTACGACATAGAATATATATAGATATAGATATAGAAAAATAAATATAGATAGAAAGCGGGACGTTGAAAGCTTAATTGCGGAGGATGGACTGAATATGGATATCAACCCCACTGAGGAAGCCATTTTCAACACTATTGATCTTCACCCACATGGCCGCACGGACAAAAGTATTTTAATCCATGCTTTCGGGACTGAATTGGGACGAGTTCTCCCAGCTGAAAATCAAAGGTGGGGCGGAAGATCATGGGACCCAACGTCGAGAACCGTCCCCTCGGTATGCCGCAAGCCGCCCTGACTCAAGATCTGAGTTGTGAGCAGAGTGCTGGCACACCAAATATGACAAGATATGGCAGGTCTTAGCACTTGGGGTTTCCCGGCGTGAAGTGGTTCACCGTTCAGAAACTTCAAGGAGACAACCAGCAGACTCCGAGTCGTACCTGCTGTTGAACGTCGCCCTCGCATCTGAAGCTATTAGCGAATTTGTCTCACCCCACCCCGCAATGCTGCATCAGGGGAAATTACCGTGCAATCGCATCTTTGGATGAAATACTTCAAAAAGTCGTCGTCAGTAGTCCCGTTGTCACACGGGATGTGCCGCAAAGGGGATTGAAAGGAGCCTCGCTATTTGTGCAAATAATTTATCCCGATTTGCAGGCCCCACAGTGGTAAGCTACCGCAGGGGCACAACCATTTTCTAGACCAGGTTAACGAGCGTGGGAAGACGATAGCGAGAATTTGCCATGAAAGTACAACCCCAAACCCACGGAACGGTCACATGGTGCAAAGAATGCTGCGTCTCAATTGGACATTTCGTAGATTGTAGCGGTAGCCCTCACAAAGCACTTTGTTTCCCGCCGCTTCGGCAAGGTCCAAGTTACCAGGAGTAGCCCCACTCTCAAGTAATTGTCACGTGATCTTTGGTGATTACTCGAAAGAAGCCATTCATTATTTGATAGAAGTTATTCTCAAGAGTGGCCAGAGGGTCTTTGAATTTCCTTTCCTTTCTTAAACAATAAAATAATGTCTCGACGTAGACAAGAATCACTGTAGATCACGTGAGCAGTTGATCGCCAGCCTAAGGTACCCAAGGTAGTCCGAGCTCAATCAGGTAGGGAGTCTCACCGACATATGGCAATCTCCAGCTCTGATTCCATCTCCTATTGCGGCTTTTTTGGACTGCCGGGTCTCTGCGACAGCCTGACTTTCGCCACTAATATCTCGCATTGCAACGTCTTCACTCAAGCGTCGTCGATGTTGTCCTCGCAGGAGAGAGAGCCAATCGGAGCTCGGACGTTGAGCCACACTAGTTCCACTGGCAAGGGAAGACCGAGCTTGAAGCAGCCTCGTTGGGGAAAAAGTAAAACGACCCCCCCTCCCGGTGGGTGTCGATTACCAGGATTACTAGCCACTAACCCAAAGTAGAGGCGCTCGGACAGGAACACCAAAACTTTAGCTTTTCCTTTAATTTAGTTTAATTTTATAAGGAATTGATATAATTTAATACTTATTTCGTTTCCTTATAGCGCTAATTAAGCGCTATCTAAATATAAGCTTTTTATAAACTTTGGATTAGTAATAGCTCCTTAAATTGAATAAGTTAAAAATACAGATTTTATAGCCTAAAGGTAAGCTTAAGAGAGCCTGGAAATTTAGCGAGTAAGTCCCTAAAACCAGTAGTGAGAGCCACTTATAAAGTTATAAGGCTCTAATTTATAGGGCCTTATAGGGCCTAAAAGCTACAACTTAAATATTTAGTATATAAACTCTATTAAAATAAATTTCTATTTTAAGAAATATTTTTATTATATATTAGAGAGCACGTGATTACAACACCAGGGTTATAACATACTAGCTTATAATTATATTAAAAAATCTAACTCAAGATTTTTAAAAAGCTTAAGTAGCCAATTACATACGTCGATTTACTTTTTCCCTCTCGTTGAGTGTTCATGGACCCCCACCGTTTTGTCAATCATCTGCCACGGTGCCGTGGTCCTTTTCAACCACCCAATGCGGGTCATGTGATAGAAGTTAAAGCAGCATGTTTTTGAAACCAATGAACACAGCCGAGCACAGTTCTTCGGGAGTTTATCCAATTACAACCTGTATTTCGATTGCCATCCTAAGTTACGGGCATGAGGGTCCTGAAAAGTGCATGCGTGCGATTGCAGGCCCCTCGCTGAGCCCCGATGTCGCGTCCTCCGCAACAAGTCCCCCCACTGCATGATTTGGTGCTTCAAATTTGAACCGAACGCTTGTGCCTTCCTTCTCCTGGCCAACGGCCAGCGCTCACACCCAGCACGACCCAAAAACACCTCAACACCTCCCATCAACCAACGCATTAATTTCCATATGTCTGCAATAAAACAAATCAATCAGTATTGATTCACACAATTAATTTTTTCCTTTGTCGCAATTGAATTTCAAGGCGCGGTGCAGCTTACAGAATCGGTCGGGTTTGGTTTTGGGTAAGGTTGGTGGACGACGACGATGTCCTCTGAACCGTGGTTCAACATCAAGTGGTGCTGGAACATCGCGAGAACTTCAGAAAATGACCGGTCAGGATTGTATCGCTTAGCGAGATCACAGCTTGCGGCGAACACAGAAATTAGCAAATGCTCCTCAGATGTGATGGACATGGAACCACAGTAGTCATGTTCAAATTGATCGTGCATGGGCCAGCTGAGCGAAGTAAGCGTGGAATCGCAACACGACCGACATACCTTTCAGCGTTATGTTTGCAGGTGAGAGAGGCAATGTCAAGGACGCAGAGGACGATGTGAATAGGAAGAAGAAGCTGTTTCCTGAGACGTGGGCGATGGGAGGGTTGATATACCCATCTCGAGCTCGTCGCTGCTTCAAGCAATCTCGCGCTCCATCGACCAAACGAGCGCTCTTTTAGGGCTTCAGGCCAGTCAGAGCTCCTATATTGAAGCCATTTCCAATAGGATGAGGAACTGGTCCTCGCTGTCCTAGGGAGTGCCGACGCAGATGCATTGTCGCACCACCGCCCGACTCAGGTGAAGAAGCTTGAGGTTCTCTACTAAGAAAAGGAAATTCAGGACACTGCAACATCGTTCGAGAATGCAATTGATAATTAAAGACACTTGATCTGCTCTGCTTTTGGAGAGATTTCTTACAATTTTTATGTCCTTACTCAATGTGACGTCTATGCAACGGCAGCCCCGGGAGCGGGAGCACTGAAGTGAGCCAAGTTATGTCTTGCTCTACTCAACGCTCCTTCCATTTCTCCATCGAGTGCAGTAAGCTATATGTAAACAAGTTTAGAGCACCAAGCTGCAGTCCGCTTCGTACCCTAGGAGAAATAACCGTCCTGCTCTCCTGATACTGTCACGTGATGCTGCGTCTTGACAAGCGCGACAAGGAAAACGCCAAGTCATTGGTGCTAGGAGATATCTTTGCCCCTACCAAACCATATAGAAGCTCTTCTTATATTAACAAGTCGTAAAATCCTAGAGATAATGACTGTGTGCTCGTAAAGTTGCATCCTTCGGTGAAGGCCGTCGAGAAAATCTCCCTCAAGCACCAGGATCTTATTATCATTAATGGAGTTCGAAGTCTCACAGCACCAGCTTCCTGTCTTCTGGGGCTGCTATGTCCTTGACATGCATAACTCCAGGTCCATATATGTCCCCTTCCCCATCCACTGGTCGGGGAACCGAGCAGCCCATGATAATGTAAATCAAATCTCCCATTTGGCACCATTCATTATGAGCCAGACAATGTTAGTCCTCCCACAACTCGGAGACGGGGCAACTACGAGATTCAGATTCTCTAGATTGGACCTATATACCCCTCCTCTGTGTCAATTTCGTTGCGGAACTCAAGGGCATTTTCGAGCGAGAAGTCCGTATCCTCAGATAGATCGAGATCTTTCATGCCTTACGACTTTCAAGCTCTAGTCACGGAGGTATTATTTGGAGTATAAAAAAGACTTGAGGAACCTTCACTCTGAGTTGATGGGGGCTGGCACTTGACCAATTGCCGTAATGACTTGGTCACCCCGCCAAAAACCAAATTGACCCCGCACCTCCTGAAATCGCACAGAATATATTTACTTCGTCACGAGATTGAAAATCGCGATGAATTCAACTCAAGACAAAATCTAATGATTCACGATCGAAAGCCTATCATAGGTCCTATTTTGCACTCATGAGGCGCCCACAGTTAGTGCAAGCAGTCCGTAGAAAAGCTCAAGCTGGATTCTGAACCCTGCACAAAAGGCCCCGAGTCCTTACAGCCCATGAGGGCATTTCGCTACATGGGCTTTCTGAAAAATGAAAGATTCTCGAAGTTTTGCACATCATCCACTAGCATCTCCACCTTCTAATCGCATTTATTCCAGCCCCCTTACTGTATTACAGTGAACGGGTGGTGTTGCTTTTGTCTTCCAAGACTCGGGTCAGTAGTAACAGCGATCGTTCTAGGGATGTTTGGCGAAATCCCGAAAAGCCAACGCACGGCAGTCCTTTGCAAAAACGGCTTCCCTGGAAATGCAAAACGCTGCTTTTAGCACAGCCGCGCCAATCCAAAGGCTAAAATGCACTTTACGAAGGCGACGGGCGAAAAAAACCGTCCAAATCCCTTAGCGAGAATTTGCGCAATCTTAGCCTTGCGATAAAAAAATTCTCGTAATTGTAACTTGAATTTAATTCTAGCAAAATTATTATAAAAGATAGATCTGCTTCTTCTCTATCGCACAAACTAAAAAGCAAAGAGTTTAGACGTTGTGTTGAACATTAGTGTAATTTTCTAAAGGTAGCGATTTTGGTGTTCCTCGCGATTTGGCAGGTGGCCGGTCTTTTTTCGCCCGTCGTCTTCGTACCTCGTTAAGCAAGATGCCAACCCTGGCTGCAGGGGATCTACTACGTTATTTTGCAAGCAATTTTTAAAGCTGGATCACATGGACCTTCACCACGCCAAGCCAGATAGCTAGCTTCCCATACCCCACCCAATTTTTTTTCAAGTATGGACGCGGCAACACCAAAAGGTGCCCAAGAAGAGGCATCCCAATCCACGTGATGGGTTATTGTGAATTCAATCAAGAATAATAAGGAACTGACAATGTAATATCAAATAGTGATGGTTATGACTCGCATGTCTACTCTACAGCTGTTTAGATAGTATTAATATAGATCTCAAGTCTGGTTGAATTTGGTGAAGGTGACCAAGGTTGTTGCCTAGTTCTGTCGCCCCACTTCGTGCTTGCGTAATCATTCAGCCCATCAGACTCCTATCATTTTTCGCATTCACTCAAAGCCGTAACATCTTCACATTTAGACTGCATGAAACTCCTACAATTACCACTTCTCATAATGCCGCTATTCATCAATTAGATGAATCGCCGCTTTTGTAGAGCATGGTATCTTTTTGCTGATTCGGTATTAAGCGACATATTCTCCCGTGCTCTGTCCCCAACCTCGACAGAAGCCAAATTTTGCTGCAACGGCCAAACTGTTCCTGAGAAAACAAAATGGGGGGCAAGGCACCTCGAAGGCAGCTGCCGCCTCTGGCAATGATGACAGCCCGGAGACCAGCTATCACTTCTGATGGCGTTAGACCAGGGGCCGAGATGGACCACAGTCGGAGATCAAAAACGTTCCCTCCCGAATCGCATGTTCAAGGAAGTGTAGCCTACAGATACAGGAACTTGCACCCTGGAAGCAAGTCTATTCGTGTTCTCGAACTCGATCCTGAAGTGCCTACAGAGGTTATTTCGATACAACTACACACAATTCATCTCCCAACGCTGTTTGAGTACAATGCTATCTCATATGTCTGGGGAGACAGTCGACAAAAGATACCTATTACCTGTGAAGAAGAGCCTATGCACGTTACGACGAATCTGCGGGATGCGCTTATCAGGATTCGCATTCATCAAGAACCGGCTATGCTCTGGGCTGATGCACTGTGCATTGATCAAAAGAATCTTCAGGAGCGAAGCCACCAAGTCTCTCTCATGACGGAAATATATCAGGGAGCTAAGGTTGTTTGGATTTACCTAGGATCTGATGAAGAAGGCCATGCGGAACATATCAAGGCCCTGCTTGACGAAGTTTCCGAACTGAGGACTAGTAAGACTTTCACACTGGAAGGTCATCCAATATCTCGCGATCCTAGATGGCCTCTTCTTCGGGTCATGTTGGATGAACCCTGGTTTTATCGGACATGGGTCATCCAGGAAGCTGCGCTTGCACGTGATCCTCGAATTCTCTATGGAAACGTCGCATTCGATTTTCGGGATGTTCTGAACCACGCATCGTGGCTGAGAGAATCTTCCGTAAAACTATACTCAACATTGAACTTGGACCTTCACATTGCATGGGCTCAGAATTGGGCAAAAACACCTGCCAATCCAAATGAGGATTTCTATGACCTCTTGAATCACGCAAGATACCTTGGCTGCACAGAAGAGAAAGATCGTATCTATGCCTTCCTTAGTCACCCACTAGCACGTATTGATGGCGGAGGCAATGCTTTGCTACGTCCAGACTATGAGAAGCCGTATCTGGACGTATACCGGGAATTAGCCATCAAAGGCATTCTTCAATCCAACACTGCATTACGTCTTTTGTCGGCAGTTGAGCACACGGAACAGACATTGTCTGCAAACTTTTCGAGTTGGGTACCTCGATGGAACGTCACTCAGACTCTCGATACATTAGGACTGAACTCCCGCCACTACTACACTGCATCCAAAACGGTCGGCAATCGCGTCCCCAACTTAGTCGACCACACTTTGCGAGCCAATGGATGTATTTTTGATCATGTTCTTGAAACTTTCTTGTTGCCGTTTCAGCGATACAAGAACGACGCATTGAGTCAAGCAGCAGAGCCTTCCGTTGAGAAATCAATTGAAGCGCTGTGGCGAAGCGTTTCAAGTCGATATAAAACGACTTCTCAGCGAGAAATACATATAGCTGCATTCAGACTCACTCTCACGGCAGGGATGTTTGGCGAAGAAGATGCAGAGGACATATCCAACTCCGCCTCTCATCAGTCAGACTTTGATATGTTCGGGGCACCTCAGTCTGAATACCGAAATGGCAACGACACTGTTACCACTCCAGTCACAGAAACTATTGGTAGCAAGAGTCGCTTTGAATATGGCATGAGGCTGGCTTGCACCGGACGATGCTTTATCATCACTCAACAAGGCTACTACGGCCTAGCACCACTTATTACTAAGCAGGGCGATCTCTGTTGCGTTTTAAATGGTACAAAGGTTCCATATATTCTACGCAAAAGTACGGAACAGTCGTGCTACAAGCTTATCGGAGAGGCTTATATTCATGGGTTCATGCGTGGTGAGGTTGCGGAGTTGATCACGAGAGGTGAATGTACGGTGGAGGAATTAGTTCTCGACTATCGATCTTTTGTATGACTTTTTCCAGGCGGAAGTCATAATATCTTTCCAAAGACCTCGCTTTTGGCTATACAGCATGGACGAATAGATGATTTCATTGACTCAAACCTGTCTTAAAGAATAGGTTAGAGCTACTAAATCCTATCGGTCATGTCCATAAATTATACGTTTGACACAGCATAAAACCATTCAGGTCTCATTTGAAAACATACAAGCCGCATATCATTCGAGCGGAAGCAGATCAGGTCTTCAAACAATTATATTGCAATTAATAGGCGCGAAAAGCAGGCTTTGACGGCTAGCGAAGGATTTTCTTGGAAAGCTGGTGTGGAATGGCAAATGGTCGAGAAGTACCAGTAACAAATCTGCTCATGCTTCCAGCGGTAGATTGCCCCACCTGTAATTTGAAGCGGGATGGAATGAAAAAGCGACTATTAGAAAATCGTATGTTCCTTCCATTATTTGGCGCTAATAGTTCAATCTCTTATCGACACGGTAGCTCGCGGGAGGCATGCGGTCCTGCTTAATGACGCCGCGGTACGTGGTGCGATTTGGCTATCGGAAGCGCTCTGTTAAGGTTTCTTTTTGTTGCGCAGAAGTTGAGGAGAAATTGGCAGATGGGGTGTAGCGAGAATTTCATTTATGAAGCCTTACGCATAAAGGCCAACCGTGGCTAGAGGTACTGTGGTGCCTAGAGCGCCACATCCATTTGGAAAATGGGAGGACGTGGCTTGCCAAGACATAGAGCACCAAACTGAGCGTCGGCGTGATATATCACGCCACCCAATACAGGCGCCTTATTTCCTTCCCTTTCAACACCAGCATGTTTCCCGACATTCCCCAGAACTTGTTCAAATTCTAAGGCTCTTGAAAAATTGATGTCATTGCCTTGCACCCGACAGTCTGGACACTCTGCAGCCGTCAAGAGAAACTCGAAAGTCATCGCAGATGAGAGCAAACAATGGATCTGTTGTACGAACAGCTCGACGTGGCCATAGGGCAAATACGACTCTTATATGTTTTGCCACTAGTCGAAGCAGGACATCTCTTTGCACACGGCGACACCACCCAGTGCTTATTGACGACAGTACGAGCTGTCGAGGCCGAAAGTCAATACGATGCCTTGTCGTATACCTGGGGAAACCCGACAGTCACGAGGACCATCATCGTCAATGGGTATGAACTCAAGGTGACAGAGAATCTTGCAAGGTTTTTGCGAGAGTGGCGTCAGCGGAGTATGGATAATGATGCTCGGGGCTTTGTCAACCGACCACTCTGGGTCGATGCAGTGTGTATCAACCAGAACAACGAGGAAGAAAAGTCTGTTCAAGTTCAGCAAATGGGAAGGATATATCGCTCCGCGGCCCGCACTCTCTCCTGGCTGGGAGAATCTACGCCTTTTAGCTCTATCGCTATGGGAGCTTTGGATGAAATGGCCCGCGAAATTGTAAGTAATCGCGAAGGAACAGATCCTACTGGTTGGATGAACGACGAGCAGTCTCACCTTTGGAGTAATGACTGTCAGGCAACGACTTGCAAGATGCACGAGAATTTGCTTTTCACAACAACAAATCACGTCTGGAACTGCATTATGGAGTTTTTTGACTTGACTTACTGGGGCCGAGCCTGGATCTTTCAGGAATTGTGTCTCGCTCGTGAGATAAGCCTCTGGTGTGGTCACAAAGCCCTGCAATTATCATCGCTCCTTGAAGTACTTGACTGGAGACGGTGTGTCCAAGGCCACCCCTTCCCCTCGTTCGTTTCCGAAAAGCTGGGGCAGATTTTGCACCTTGGGGGGGTCTATCAACGAAACCTATCTTGAAAACTTTATGAGAATCAAAAAAGAAACAAACTCTAAAGACAAAGAGGCACCTGGCAATTTGCAAGACTGGATTAGCTATGTCATCGTTATTAAGCATTTAGAGGCAACAGATCCCAGAGACAAGGTTTACAGTGTGCTCGGTATAACCAATTGTGATGTGCGACCGAACTATTCCATCTCCGTGGAGTCTGTCTTCGCCGAGTTTGCAAGGATATCTGCCAGATCCAGTTGCAACTTGTCTCTTTTGGATTTCTCTGGGCTTGGAATCATGCCAGTGCGAGAGGAAGGAAGGTTTAGCATGGATGTACATCACCTGTTCTTGCCCTCGTGGGTGCCGAACTGGGATACTTTACGGGCTATCGGATCCGTTGGTTTACTAAGGTCTGAGGACTGGAGAGCGGATGCGGGGCTTCGAGACACAATACCATTTGGATTCGTTGGTGAGAACGGACTGCACGCTCGCGGTATCGCTCTTGACATAGTAGCTACGTCCCAAAGTCTTGCGAGCGACGATTTGCTGGAATTTTGCAGGAACTACTTACACGGCTCTTCAGAGCCTCACTCTCGGGGAAAAGAACTTGTTCGATTTCTCTATCTCGACACAGGCTTGACGTCTCAGCTCAAATATCACCAGATTGAGGACAAGTCGGAATTCTACATTGATGCCTTCGGCTCAATTTCCTCTGTATTGGGCCGTATAGGGAACATCCCCGAACGCGAGATTTTCCACATGCTTGGGTTTCACTCTTCAGGGGATATGTTTCAGCGTTTCTTTGGCTGGGGGTAGCACGAATGGTGCACCAAAATCCAGAAATCTACAGAACGACGATTCCATACGTGGGGAAGAGACTTCGAAGTCGACTTAGCCATTCAAATATTTAAACTTATGTTAGCATATAATGTATTCACGCTGAGGGAAGGGCGAATAGGGTGGGGACCTCCACGCATGCAAGTTGGCGATATTGTCTGCATCGTTTCTGGCTACGCTTTGCCTGTGGCTCTACGCAAGCTTGATGGGAGCACTTATCGATACGTTGGTCCCTGCTTTGTGATTGGGATTATGGGAGGGGAGGCTACCGAAGGCGTCGCCGTCGATCCTGCGAGAATTGAGGATTTCAATCTTATATAGGCAGATGCTATTAGCAAAACAAGAGGCGAAAGTAATAGGGATTCCCGCCTCGCGGGGATGATTTCTAGACTAGCCATAAAATGGTTAGTGTTGTGTAAGATATACAGGTAAATGCAAAGCGAAAGCAGGCATGTGGCTACTTGTGGAAATTTCTAGAAGAACGCCACATTTTATTATAAGTTCGATACAATGTATAATGCAATACGATTAGCGCGACCTCTTAATACGGCATAAGGTAAACGTAATAATTCGCTTAGCATTTGTATACCTCCCCCCTTTATCTAGATAAACTCGGCATGAAGTTTCTTTCCGCTCTGTGTCTTTAAACTTTGGAGCTATATTCTTTCTTAATAGGATCTTCGTGCTACGGTCCCAAAATTTGGAGACAGCCCAATAGTTATAATAGAGCAGGGGGGAACAGCCGAAAGGGCTTCCAACGCCATCGACGGGACACTTAATAACATGACCACAACTATAGTATTTTCTTACTGCAGACCGAACCCTTATAGAGAAATAGCTAAGGAATAATAGCAAACTAATTGTAACTTTATATATTTTTGTGGTAGAGATTTGAGACCCCCAAGCCATAAAGTCGTTCCGGCACGTAGGGTTTTCCGCCACGCAGGGATAGACATTAGTGAGCTTTTACCCCAGTATAACGTTGACGTTGCAGGGGCTCTGCAACCTATCAAGACGGCCTTGCAACGTGGTAACCGTGAATCAGATCATTCATCGCTTTCGCTCACCTGCTATTTCCACTCTAGGTAACCGAGCACTTGCGCCCGTACATACGATCTGAACATGAGATGGGTCAGGGGCCTTGCTGCCTGTAATATAAAATCGTCTTGATGCCTCTCCCCTTCCATCAAGTCTGTGTGTTCGAAATCTTGCTGTCTCAGCATAACATCTAACATTGCTACATTGCCAAATAGATTATACGTCAACAGTGCAATAATGAGCGCCCAGGAACATACCCCTAGCCCATCTGGTCAAAACACACCCGCCTATGAACACGTCCACGATGAAAAGGCGATGACCAAGCTCGTCCAAAATGCGGCTCTCAGCAACGCAACATCCTTGCAGAGGCCAAGTTTCCTCACATGGGGAATGTTAATGGTATGTCAACCTCCAGCCCCAGGTGGACCAGCACTAATATCGTCATAGCTTTCCGGATGTCTCCTTATTGCAACATTCAATTCGTGTATCAACGGATATGAGTAAGGAATTTTACAATGTCATAGATGATGCGAGGATTGTTTCATCTTCCTATGAAAACGAAGGATCGGATGGATTTCCTACTTGGAAACCGAGTCTGAAAGCAAAATTTGTCTTGTCCAACAAAGCAAAATTTCAATTTCTGAAAGTGGCTCGTTGATGGGTGCCATTAACAGCTACCCACAGTTTCGTGAATACTTCAACTTTCCCCGTGATGGAGGAACTCCATCAACCGGGATTGTATATGCCATCTACACAATTGGCAATCTTATTGGTTCCTTTGCTGCAGGACCAGCCACTGACTTTCGAGGTGAGAAACGGCAGTCAAACTATAATTGTTCGATCGTTAATAAAATCCTGCAACTAGGACGCCGGGTTGGGATGTTCATTGGAGGCTTGGTAATCGTCCTTGGAACATGTGTCCAAGCTACGGCTCATAACCTCGCAGCATTTATGATTGGAATGTAAGTGAAGCTGCCTTCAGTTTTGACACGAATTCTACCCCCTTTTCGTGAAATGGCTAATTTGCTAATTTCACCAGCTATAATAGTTTCTGGTTTATTGGAGGTATTCCAGGGACATTCGTTCCTTACGGCACATCAACAATTGCCGGCACCAACCCTTGGAGAATTCCAATTTGGCTTCAAATGACATTCTCAGGTTTAGTCGTGGTCTTCACACTGTTCCTTCCAGAAGTCAGTCTCGCATTTTCTTCTTCTTCCAAGATAGCACTTTTAACCTCAATTCAGATTCCGCGTTGGCTCATGGCCAATGACTCAACAGAGGAAGCTCTAGATGTTATGGTCAAGTATCACGGCGAGGGCGACAGGAAATCACCAATCGTACAGCTTGAGTACGAGGAAATGAGAAGTGCGAGAAAGACCTTTTTATTATTCAGGATGATGGTCGACACATTACAGTTGACATCTCCAAGACAGGTTCCGACAAGCGTTGGTGGGATTACCGCGAACTATTCAACTCTCGAGAAGTTCGGTACCGAACAATGCTCGTGGTATTCATGGTATAGCATAATCCGCCCGCTGCTTCACGTATTCACTAACAAATTCTTTCCCAGGCTTTCTTCGGCCAATGGTCAGGAAATGGCCCTGTAAAATACTACTACCCACAAATGCTCCAAGGAGCTGGAATTACCGACAACCACACTCGACTCCTCTACAACGGCTGCCAAAACGTCGTCTCCTTCGGCGGTGCTGCCATCGGCGCCATCTTCAAAGATAGGTGGGGTCGACTTCGTGGGCTTCTCGTCAGAACCACTGGCACCGTTGTCATTTGCTACATCATCACCGCCTTGAACGCCACAAACACTTATACCGCCGCTGACAGTACCATCTTAGCCAAATCACCTGCTAGCTCCAAAGCCGATATCGCATCCATCTTTATCTTCGGGTTTGTGTACTCCGCTGGATGGACTCCCCTCCAAGCACTCTATCCCGTCAACGTCCTGCGTTACGAAAGTCGGGAAAAGGGAATGGGGTTCTACAACTTCTGGGACTGCCTTGAGGCTGCGGTTATTTATTTATTTCTTGTTCGTGGAGACGAAGAACAGGACCTTGGAGGGGCTGGCAGATATCTTCAGGTCGAAGAATCCGGTGGCGTTCTCGTTGAAGAAGACAAAGGGGACGCTTATCAAGGATAAGCAGGGTAATGAGGTCCATGAGATCGTTGAGAAATCCGAGGCCTCATGAGGTGGACTTCAGAGAGTCTCTGGTATGTCGATAATAGCACGCATTGGATCACGAAGTTTGGGTGGATTTAATAGTAATGTGTCGTTATCGTTTCAAGCAGTCACTGGACATGATTTCATGCATAATTTCTAACAATAAATGCTGAGTCTAGTCCAATGAAAATCAAGAAATATAAGTCACTGATGTAACAATAGCACTGGTCTTCTTACTTCAGGATACGTATTTCTCCAGATCCAATCGATTGCCTTCGAAGTTTAACTCCTGGTTTCTTTCCATAAACTACTCTCCTGTTTCGTTTAATCAGCACCAAATCCTTGTCTGAGAGCAGCGAGACTTACATAGGACCATAGGCGTGGATAGTGGTATTCTTTACGTCCTCCTTCACCCCAACCAGAAACTCTTTGACCTCATCAGCTGACCAACCCAGTGAACCCATGAGCTTCAAGCTCATCCCATCTAACCCATTAAGTAAATCCGCCTGGGCATATACAGAGATCTGCTTGTAATAGTCTCCTTTAGCCCACGCACTAAGAGGCCAATAATACTTCTTCTCCACTACTTCCTCAAAACCTATCTCTTCAAACCACTGCTTATATTTCGGGACGTTAGTCCATGGACGACCTAGCTTCTCCGAAGCTTCGCAAATCATCTGACCCCATTTGTACAACGAGGTCTCGGTGCGTGGCTCGCCCATAAAGTGGCCAGGGAAGACAAAGTCTTGCATCTCGAGATAGCCGCCTGGAACAAGCGCATCATAGGCTTTTTGGAAGACGGAGCGCGGGTCTTTGAAGCAGGATAGTAGCATTCGGCCGTGAATATAATCGAATGGCTCATTGAAAATCCAGTCGTCTTCTACATCGTCGATCTCGAAACGGCAATTTGGAGGAACCCTTCACAGTTAGAACAAACATTCCTTGTGACACCAATATAAATGACCTACTGAACTGGCTGAATGGCGCTGAGATCAATTCCAAGAACCTGTGTTGATGGATATTGCTCCGCTATAGACACGTGATTAGAATGATGCGAACACCGTAGTGAATTAGACGCACCGAGTTCAATGGCCCAGAGTCCAGTTCCTATATTATCTCAAATCAGCGCAGGCTCGGCGGGGATTTTATGGCAAAGATTCCTAACCTGTTCCAATATCGAGCACGTTTTTAGGGTTGGGCCCGATAGGTGCTAGGTGGAGCCTGCCTAGACTCAGGAAGAATAAGGCGTGCTGTATATCTATTATCATTTAAGCTCAGACTCAATTCAAAATGCGAGATAGAGTATACCGAGTCTTTCTTGTTCTTCCTATGTATATGGTTAGGTTGAGGGCACAAATCACCATTTTCACTCCCTTGACATTCCCACGGCTTCCGTCAACTCACCTGGTCATTGGGTAGGAAGTACTCTGAGAAGTCAATCCAACTGCACGAGAGGGGTCAAGAGAACTCACTGCCCTGCCTGAATCGATGATAAGTTCTGCCATTCTCCTCGATGTGGTCGTAGATGCTCGAACGTAGAGAGGTTGTGGTCGATCTATGCGAAGGGTTAATGACCATACAGGATGAGAGATTCGCAGCGGCGCATACGAGAGACTCAAACCGCCGATAGCAGAATCAGCGATACTCTGTCCATCTTAGTTCGGCACAAGGATTCTGAAGGGTGGAGATGCCATGAAAATCCAGACGTACGTGGTCATCCACATTATCTACCACTGGGACTGATGGCTCGCTGCCATTTGCCCAGGGCGGGAGAACATTCTCTTGCGCTTCGGCTTCTGCAGTTGGTGCTGGTGCATTGATTCCCGTAGACTGAGCAGTTTCCTGGTTAATATTAATGTCTGCCATAGCGGCGAAAGCGAGAAAAGTTGAGAGGATGAAATTGAAGGAGAATTTGCCAAGGGGACACGTACGAGGTACGAGAAGAGGGGCGGGGTGGGTCGGGGCCGATTCCCGCCGCCGGAAAACGTGGGGGCGGGGTTCGGGGTTCCTGCGATATTGCTTTTGTCTATCCCGAGCAATGCGGAGTCGCGCTTACTGAGCATGTATGCTGCTATTTCTATGCATATGCCGATGGCTAGACTGAGACATGAAGACTTCTTTAATGCCAATGTCATATCTTTCGAATATTCTCAAACAACACGACTGTTTTGCTTTAAAAAACCGAACAAGTGACGGACTATGCACTTGAAAGCTCCAATTCAGTGCATTGTCAGTTATACATGTCATATCAGTATGCCCCTGACGAACCCTGCAACACCCCTGTTTTGCTCGCGTGGCATTCCTAAAACATGGGTGTACGCCCGAAGGGGAAATAATAGGAGGCCAACTCTGGTTAGAATGCATAAGCACCCATCCAGGGCAAACCCAGAGAGGGCGCTTATGCATTTGAGAATTTGATTCCTTTCTAGCCCCCTTCCCCCGCGCTTAGCAAGCTAATTTTTGCAATTTTATTATAAGATAAGGCTTTCTTTTTAGGCTATTTTTTTAGCCTCGGCACGCGCACAAAAGGTGGGCAAGAAGTATGCCCTCTACCTGCCCCTTGTACTCGCTAAAAAGTATATCCTCAAGGCACGTGCATACACTCAAGGTATGTATGCATACGCCCCGCACGTGAATGCGCTCCGTGTGTAAATACCCTTTAAATATAAATGTGCTTTAAATATAAATGTGCTTTAAATATAAATGTGCTTTAAATATAAATGTGCTTTGCACGTGAATGTGCTCCGATATTGTGGATGACTTCGACATGTAAGGGATCTTGGAGGTGGAGGATCGGTTCGGGGTGTTCGGAGGTGCCGTTGCCCAGGCGGTCGATGGCGAGGGTCAGGTAACCTGCATTGGAGGCGTAGGAGACCTGTGCCCAAGAAACTGGAGTTAGCGTACTTCGCTCGAGTATGTCCGGAAGTAGACTGTCCCAGCGACTGTTGAGAATTGCGACAAGAAGGATTGATACTCCGAGAAGCTGAGACTCACGCAGCTGTATCCTTGATGGTAGTACTCGCCGAATCAGTAGGTAGGCCTTAGTATAAGTTGCTCTGTTTTCAAGGTATCAGCCTTTGCAATGGTGGTTGCTGGGTTGGGAGAGGGCCTACCAATATACCAGGATTTGCAAGGTGTTGTAGAGGGTTGCGTTTGTCTTGATTGGCTTACAGTAGGTTGCAGATATGTTGTAGGTCCCACTGACAACTGTGTTGAGGGGTGCAGCAATGATTAGCTGATCAGCTACTTGAGCTTGAGAGTCCTTGTGCATTGAAATTTTGTGATGCACGCATGCTTTCATGGTCAAACCTACCTCTAAACATTTCTAGTTATCGAAAACTTGGTTGTAGGGGAGTAATGATGAGAGTGCTAGAGGTGGCATTTAGTTGGGACACGTGATCTTGTTTACAAACATACTAAATCTAAATATCCAAAGTCTGCGTGGGTTAAAGTCGCTTTAAAACTGAGTAAATACTCTCAGTATACAATACCCATTCGTAAATATCACCGGAAACACCTTCTGAAAGAGTATTTCACAGTCCCCCTGATCCACCTGCTATATCTTCGCTTAAACTTGACCAATGCCCAAACCGCCACTAGGACAAAAACTGTAAGTGGAATGGCCAATTCCCAAAAGCGTAGCTGCGTGAATGCTGCGTTACGAATATCGATACTATTCATGCCGAGGTAGGAGGTCATGAAGGAAAGAGGTAGGAAGATGACCGTCACGATAGTGAAGACGAGGATGGCTTGGCTGTTAGTCTCTTTCCGGATGGATATGGCTTGACTCAGCTATTTTCAGAATTTTTTCGTCAGTTGACAAATCTAAGATGTTATTGTGGGAGAGGGGAAGACGCAAATTGAACTTACAAGAGTCTTCTTGTTTTGCGCCATTTGAAGAAGCTCGGTTACGTTATTGAGCTGTTTCCGAATATCTTGCAAAGCTTTCGCCAGTGTGATCAACGAGAATGCATCTTGGGATTTCGCACTTGTACCGAAGAGGGCTAGACTCCCTTCGAGGACTGTCTTCTGTTGACGGAGAATGGTCTCGATGATTGTCTGGGAAATTTTAGCATATCTCACATCGGACACCGCAATTGTATATTGAAGGTAGCCTCAGTCAAAAAGCTTGACTCGCCTGAGTCTGCTTTTGAAGAGATGCGTATCTTTCAACAGAGAATGGAGATGAAATTTACACTACGAAAATTGAATGAAATGTACTGACAAGTTCTTGTACTAGATCCTGGATGTCGTCAAATACGCGGACTGATGGAGCCTGCAAAACTTGCAACTCCTGTTGATTTCGTCAGCAAAATCCTTCCTTTACGATACTTTATGTTATCTAGTAAACAACAAAATGCATACTAATTTCGTCATATAATTCTGGTAGGCAACCAAAATGTTAGGTTTCTTCTCCCCGCGACTCGCAATGTGCACGATCTGCTTGAACATCAAAGCCGCAAGTCCCTCCGAGTCGACAGCTCTATACATGTTGGCTTCACTTAAATCACCCGCGTGTATGAGGATAAGCTGGTTCTTTCCCTTGATCAAAAGATCTACACATCGCCTATGGTGTCTCATCTCTGCCTCGTGTAACTGTGGTGAAAACTCTGCGTTGCTGCCAAAGATACAGAAGACCATGACGAGATGCTCAAATGCTGGTACTAAGGCGTCTGGAATGCGATACCGAGGCTTAGATTGCGAGGAGCTTACAGAGACGCCGTTGAGGATTTCTTCAATGATTGTTAGATAGTGTTGCGCGCGGGAATACATAGGTGTCATGTCTCGGTCTGGGTGGGTTTCCTATGCGAGCGTCAGAGATATTTTGTTGTGGGCTTCAGAAGTACCCTCCAAGTGTACTCACAGCGGTGCGAAGAATCCTTGCCAATGATCCCCAGAATGTGCCAACTAGATGTTCATCCACAGTTGGAGGGGTGAAAGATTGTAAAAGCTGTTGAGCAGTGTCAATCAAAAGTTGCCAATCTGCTTGTTTATCTTCAGCTCCACGGCTGCGACGAGCAACCGCTTTCATGAGTTCATATACCTCATCTTGCGTTGCCTTCTCCGTGTTGTTGAAGACATCGAAATCGAGTGGGAACCTCGCAAGGTAGCTTTTTAGTTGTTCATGGGCATCTTTGAGGACTGTGAACAGCATCTCACTCTTTGCACCCGAGCTTCTCGTATTGCTATGAAATGAGCTCTCCGTTTTCAAACTAGGACTGCCAGGAATATCCTCGTCATCCAAGCTCCCGTCTTCACCAACGGGCCATCTAAAAATCTCCGGTATCTTGGTCTTTGGGGTAGCTGGGGGTGAGGGTTGAGATATGGTAGGGCTTTGTGGGGGTCTAGAACCACTCCCGGACGCGATTCTTTCCACTTTTTCGGACAAGTTGTCTTTTAGTATATTTTCCTCTGCAGTCAGACTATTCGCAATTTTCTTCGTCCTGCTGACTTCCTGGCCGCTCGTTGTTCCAATCTCTTCGAGACTTACTGTATCCCATGGAGGCGCTTCTGCTTCTTTTCCTGATATCACACTGGTGGATTGGGTGGCTTTTATTTCATTGCGGGGAGACGAAAGAACCTCTGTTTCTTTTCCTGAAATCAAGCTCGTAGCTTGAGATGGTCCCTTTGCTTTGTGAGAGGACGGAGTGTAATATATCTTGGCGGGATCCGACGTGGCATCTTCCGAATATCCCATTTCACCTGGAAAGAACGAGGGAGCTGGGTACCCTGGATATCCAGGAGCAAAGGTACTGGGAGCGACAGATAATGACTGGGGGGTTTGTCCATAGAACGACGACGGAGCAGGAGAAAATACATTTGAAGAAGGATACTGGGACGGTGGGCCGGAATGAGGAGGGCCATAGAATGACGATGGTGGAGCCGAAAATGGGGTTGATGCAGGGTACGACAATGGTTGGCCAGGCTGAGGGGTCTGTCCATAAAAAGACGATGGAGGAGCTGGTGAAAACGGACTCGCTTGACTTGCGCTCATTCTCCTCCTGTATCCAGGATAATCGTCAAGTGGCTCGGCACTGTAGGTTGATGATTTACGCCGAGAACTTGCCCGAGCTCCCCTCCCGTATCCGGGATAATCCTCAAGTGGATCTACAATGTCTGTGGATGGCATACGCCTTGCTGGTCGTCGAGATGATGTGGGTGGCCTAGCCCCAAATTTTTTGCCAGTATCATCTGAGTCAGAGCCATGGGCAATTCTGCTCCTTGTTCCAGGGGAGTCGCCTTCAAAATGGGCACGCATCCCCTTGTTTCTCTTCTCCTTTCGCGTTGAGGAGGATAAAGCACTTTTGACTGGCCATACATGCTGGAAAGAACTTGGGGCAGTCTTGGACGGGCCGGCTTCATATAAGTCCTCCGTGTCTCGCACGCTACTTCGATCCTTTGCCATTATCGATACACTGTCCGATGGAGCCAATGAATGGTCTGAATCAACCCCTTCCCAATCACCATTGTCCGAACCGCTACTGGTTGACATAGATTGATGAGTGTCAATAGTGAAGTTTGTACTCCCCTGAGAATCTTCTTCATCGGTGAAGCTGTTTGACCTAGAAGAATCGAGGTCTTCTTGCGTAGCTACACTCTTGCCTTTGACAGATTTTACTGAAGCTGACCTCCTCGATTTACGAATGACTTTGCCTGAATCTTCATCGACGTCGTCCATGTAGGCAACTTTTGGTTGTAACACCTTTTCAGGCAATCCCCCTCCTCTAAGCCTTAACGTGGGCGGAGACGACTCTGAATCTGAGACCGCCTTTTGGTCAACTTCTAAGATCGGTGATTGCGAATGTTCCAAATCCCCGTGTGCCTCGGTGCCCTGGTTACTGGGGGTGTCTGGAGCATCGAGGGGGATGTCTACGGGACCTCCTTCCAAAACTGCTGGGTCGTCCACAGAATACTGTGTCGGATGGACTTCTGAAAAATCCACTTGTTGCTCTCCAGGATTTTGGGATCTCGTGTTAAAAGCCGAAGAGTCAAGAAAGGACTTATATCTTTCCCACCAGAAGTTATTTGTGGAGACCAATTCTAAACTCGCCGAAATATTTCTAACAGACTGGAGGTCCCCATACCAGTGGCCAATGGAAGCACTGCTGGATATTGTCCCAAACCGCACATCTTGGTTCCCTCCTACAGGGGTAGCCTCGACGGCCTGGCTCTCCGCCCATGTGGAATATTCTTGAACAATGGCATCATGAACGTATACAAACTCGGAGGCGGCTTCGATAGCGCGGCCTCCTGCGGCTCCTGAATTATTACGGTCAAGTCCCCCCTGGGAGACTGAGTTGATAGGAGCCAAGACTGGTCTTCTTTGTTGTGAGTCTCTTGTGGGTATGACCGTACCTGAATGAGTCGCGATTATCTCGAGACTCGAATCCGTAACATCCTCCACAGTGAAGTTTCTTCTCTTGATTGTTGAAGGGCCCCCGTCCAAATGGTCGGGTATTTCTTCTACTGAATAGCCACTTTCACTAGCATCATCTCCTCCCCTTAAGCCACTGCTTTCGGTCTCGAAGCCATCCCAATCTTCACGGGACTGTCCTCGGGATGGTGGTTGAAACGAATTTGATCTGGAAGTCGATCCGGAAGCTGTACTGTGATCCCTTCTGGATCGAATTCTCACCCTGCGCCCCAGCGTATTGTTTGAATAACGTCTTGTCCTCCGTGAACCCCAGCTTCTCACTCTTCTATCTCGGAATCTTGCTGAAAAGGGATTCGACTTCCTTGCTGGCTCCATGTCGTCGTCGGTCCCTGAGATAGAACCAGTCTCCCAACTTGATGTAGACGGAGCCAAGCGACTTGATATGGACTCAGGGCTGTGCCACTCTGGTGGCTGCGATGGGATGGGCGTTCTTTGGTGGGTTGGTATTGGCCACATCAACATTTTCACACTCCATCCAGGCTCAACAAGATGGGGCCAACACGATGGCAGAATAATATAGCCGTCAACCACAAGATCATAGCGATCATGTGATACATCGTCCGCTAAAGCATGGACATGCTTGAAGGCATCATGTATCAATGTTCTTATGTCCTGTCGTACAATTAGTAGCCGTAAAAGCCGGGAAACAAGGGGTTGAAATCCATTACCGGCCAATTCATACAGTATATATAGGGTAATTTGAAGTATCTGTCAAAGCAGTCTGTAAACTCGACAGGGCTGAGTTCTTTCAACGCGCGGTGTCGAAGTTCGGCCTCCTTTGCGACTTGATCTCTTTTCCGGGCTTCTTTTTCCATATCTGCTCGATGTGCGGCGATTGCGGCTCTTTCTTCATCGGCTCTTCGCTGGAGATGTAGTTCTGCCTCGAGACGGGCGAGTTTTTCTGCTTGTTGTAACAGTTGTTCCGAAGGTCTCCCGTTCAATAACTCATCCCTCAATTTCGCCATTTTATCTACCAATTCCCTCAGTTCGGTTTCCTTGATCTCAAGAGTTAGGCGTTTTGTGGGTGGTGCATCTGATATAGCTGATGGTGGCGCAGCAGGATCAGAAGGAATAAGGTAAGGATGAGGACCCGGTAATGGATAGGGGCCAGGAATAAATGGTTGGGGAGTATATGAAGATGGGGGAAGAGGGTATGAAGAAGGGGGAGGTACGGCTCCACCGTAATTAGATGTCCCGTATCCAGGGTATGATATTGCAAAGGGAGAAAGAGCATTTTGATTCGCCGATTGCGGAGCTTAGGCGACACCAGGACCAGGAGGTTGCGATATGAAGTCCTGGGACTGCCACCGCAGTTCTAAATTCATAGATATAGAATCGTTGTCAGCCAATTTTTTGGCCCAGTTATCACCAGTGGCTAGCTGTCCGTCCTCAAATAGAAGCTGCCATCCAGGGTGACTATCACCTGCCATGAGGTGGCTTATTGGTTGGTACTGTTTCCCAATCCTATCGAGAAGTTCCTAAAGACTTATCAGTAGGCTGGAGAGATAACTCTGGTCTGTTGAGGGGGTCGTACAAACCAGGTCTGGCATTTGTCGCAAGGCAGGAAATGAATTTGCCCGCTTGGATCCGAGAATCTCACGACTGTTGATCCTCTCAAATTTTTCTTCATCTTTGAAAGCTGTTCTGTCTTGATAATATCCCCAAATAAGTCGCTTATATCAGCAGGGGCACAGGTTATAATATGATCTGGTGCGCTTAGTCTGGCTAGAGTTCTGAAACCGATTTGAGAGTGTCATACCTTTGTTCACTAGCAGGCACCATAATTGCGGCACATGTATTCCATTCTCCACGACTCCGAGTCGGCGAAGAATTTGATGCCTATCTCTGCTCTGGGTAGGCTCCAGTTCATAATGAGTCTGAAGAAGAGCTCTCACAGGGTGTAGTTCCGAGGTTTCTTCGGCCTCGTGAGAGTGGAACTTTTCTAGTGAAAAGTATGGGATAGCGAAAAATGTAGCACTTTTTGACTTCGGTGATCTCTGGGTAATTTTGTTATTGTCATCCCCATATTTAGCGTGCCACTGGGTCACAAGAGGATCAAGATAGCGTCCATGGATGAATGTCTTCTCGCTTTTACTCCGAATATTTCTGAAAAGGTGAAGAATTAGAGTGCGGTCGCTGTCGTCGAGTCCAGGTGCTTGCATGGCAGCAGTCTGTAGCCGGTCAGCAAGAGCGAAGCAATCTCCATAAGAGCGACAAACTTCGAAGTTAGTTAGAGTAATAGCGTCTACTCTTTCCTCGACATTGTCAGTTCGGATATGCCTGTTTAGTAGGTTTAGTCATGTGTGGAGAGAGAAATGTCTTCAACTCTGACTTACATCCATCTCATATTACAGTCGGACATAGTCTGCCCCTTTTCCATTGGCTCATCGTTGACGGTCAATGTCACGGCCTCATGCCCATCCTCTTCTAACGTCGATATAAGCCGAGTCTGCAATATCTGCATATGTGGAGTTCGGCGGCCTCTTTCCTTATCTACCGTCATAGTCCGATGAGCTTTTTTGAGACGGCGCTCTGAAAACCACCTCGAACTCGAAAATGCAGACTCCAGCTCTTGTTCCCCATCTTGAAGCCTTGTCCTGGAGGCGTTTATATTAATGAAATGTTGCAAACCCCGTGCAGAACTTAGCCCGTCAGCTGTTTGATCTTGAGGCTTTTGGTGGTATTGAGATTCGCCACCAGGGGTTCCGGGTTCAAATGAACTGACAGCCGGCGCATTAGCGGAGATTCCTTTTCCGGGAGAAGATTGAATTGTTTGAGAAGGAACAGGGCGCTGGTTGTAAGGTTGTGGGTAGCTGTGCGGTCTTGAGCTCGCAATGCCAGGTCCGTAGCCTTGCGGCAGAGGTGCAGGCAAGAGGCTGTAGCTTTGTGGAAAGGTTGGCCATGAACGACCATACCCAGGATAATCGGAAGTGTCCATCGAGGCCTGTGCAGTCTGTTACAGGCATGTGTCGCAATGAGCACTTGAAAATCAGCGAATACTGAAATTCGAAGTGCGCGAGGTGCGGCTGAACGTGCGGCGCGTTGAAAGTCCTTGGCGGTTCCACGCTGACAACTCGGTCGCATTTGTCGCCCCTACCGCACGCCGTGACGCCATGTCCACTCTCCAGGCCTTGCATATGCAGGCACCCGAAAGAGTTAAGCTCCGGCCAAAGAATCGAACATGACGCTCGCGCGAAACTGGATACTACTCATATCGCATTACTGAAAAGTAGACAAGGTAATCTGCGTGTAGAGCTGATGCAAAGGGAGTAGAGGTAAGATCATCTCAGCTCGGAAAAGGGGATTTGATCACGTGACCTCTACACATCCCCATGCCCAAGAGACTCTCAACTTGTATCCACAGCTATCACAAGAACTCCACCTCGAGACTACATGGACTAGTTTATATGGAGAACTAATGGGATTAAAATGCACACCTTATGGATCATTGGCGTGCGCAAGGTAACCGTTTTTGTTAAACAACACAGGCCAATGCACCAGCGGCCGCGTGGAGGACTGCAGCGTTCGGGCACCTATGCTATTTAGGAGTCATCCCCATTCAGGTCGGTTTTCAAGTTGTCGGGCATTGTAAGATCCAAGAAGCAAGGTAGTGGGAATGGATTAATTCACGCACTTGTCAGTGGATTATGAACTAGAAGAGGGATACCATTTTGTGTTAAGTTTGGGCGTCCAGTTGCCAGGAACGGGCCGGCCCAGTGGTGTTGTGCAGTCCCTGCCAAGGCTGTCCCCCGCACTTGCGGCCACCAAGCTACACTACAGTGAAAAACCAGCGTCAACACGCTAATTTAGTGCCGCGTGCCCTCTCCAAGGCTCACTTGATTTTGTGAACTTACTTTAACAGCTTCTCAACTACGCTATTAAATAATGCCAAATTCTACATCTATATAGTAAGTATATAAGCCTTCTATATTCCTAGTCTTTTTTTTAATTATGTAGTTCAGAAATTGTTAGTAAATTAGTAAAAATTGAGGAGTTTGAAGTTTTTTCCCCAGGCGCACGCAAACCATACTAAAATCGTTCAAACCCCACGTTTCGTCTTATGATCTACCACCTTTTAATTTACAAGCTTCCCCATATAAAGTGAGCTAGTTTTACATATAATATAGCTTCTACTAGATGCAGCAAAATTTGTATTTAGAGGTAGTAGATTAAAGGCCCAAAAACTACATTTTTAAGTGCATTTTGGTTAGTATGTTGCCTGCGCACATGTAAACACTAAAAACTAAGGAAATCTGGATTTTCCAATAACTCAACATCTACTTATATAAGACTATTAAACCCTACAATATAGAGTAACTAGAGTATGCGCTTTTGCTTTATGAAGATGGGCTTATATTTAAAAATGTAGTTGTCTAGTAACTAATGGAAGTAAGGGGAGTGAAGCATGCAGGGAGGATTTGATGTGAACGGCGCTAAATTGGCGTATTCACGCTGGTTTTTCACTGCACTTGATATCACAACTCTAATTCTCCCTTTGACCTAGTTCTTCTGTTATAATCTCCTAACATGGACCACACGGCTTGCGATGACTCAACATCTCTGCGCGGTGCAAACTGGAAACCTTTAGTGCTATTGTGCCACGATTATACGCGTTAACCTCGAACGACCTTGTCCACCGCTCGTATCGACACCACGATCAATAACACCAGAACGATCACGAGCACAGTCTCTTGCCAGAGACCGTGATCACAGGTCAACGATAATATCGACGCGCTGATGTGAGCGCGCCCACTATTACCCCCTCTCTCCACCGCCGAATCCACGATGCTCCATTCACGAGTCTACGAATGCGCCAGGGCGCACGCCACGATTTACACATGTCACCGATTAATAGGAAAGGTCTAGTAGACCTTCTTCGATACATATACACGTTGCATATACAAGGCTCCTGAAAGAGAGGCACAATGCCCACTAATGGAAAGACGTATTTATGGACAGGACGGGCCATTAATTAATTACTCTACACGTTCAAGACAAGACAGAAGCTAGCTAAGGGGTAGATACGAGGGGCTTATTTAAGGAGACGCGCATCTCCGGCTTTAGCGATAGTATTGCCTACTTGGGCCCCTTGTTAAAGTAATGAGAGATGGTAAGAGTATAAGGGGAGCTTCTCTCAAGGTCTCTTACCTCGGAGGATAGTTTAGTTAATGGAAAGCTGTTGAACGCGCGTCTTAACGAGGGCTTTGCATATCGACAGTGTGTCAAAGGATTATTTAAGTTATTCAAGTTATTCATGAATTATTCATGAATAACTTGAATAAAATATGAGTAACGAATATCTTAAATAACTTGAGTAAAATAGAATAATTATTCATGAATACCATGAATAATAATAAATAACCACGTGAAAGTAATATAATTATAATAAATTAACATATATTTGAATAAAAAAAGAATTAAGGTACCTATTATATAGCCTTATATAAGCTAAGCTAGTACTTATATAAGGGTACTTAAATACTAATTTTCTATAATAATATAATAAATAAACTAAGAGTATTGATATTTAAACGCACTTTTATAGATTGTCACGTGCCGCGTTGCGTGCGCGGCCCATCCCGTAGACTAGACCTAATTAGGCATAGCAGAGGTTCGGGAGTGCAGTTTAGTAGCTCAACCTCCTGAACTAAACTCCTTAACTTCTATAAAAATACCACTTTACTAATAATAAATATAACGAGTATTCCACGACTACACGTGATAGTACTTAGTGTTTCTAGTGAACCGATACTAATTAGTTAGTACTTATAAATTAGAGGTATTCAGATTTGCCCTAAAAGTATTTAGTAGCCTAAAGTAAATCTAGTCTACTTATATTAAAGGGGAAAACCACTTATTAACTCCTATGAAAGTATTTGGTAGCCTAAGGAGCGAATAACTGATTTTTACTAAGGGAAACCTCTTATTAACTCCTATGAAAGTATTTAGTAGCCTAAGGAGATAATAATTAATTTTTACTATTAGAAATAGCTATTTACTTAGTTATTCTTAGTTAGTAGAGACTACTCTTTTACCTCTTTTACCTTAACCTTAATTACTTTTCAATACCTAAAGTAATACCCTTAAGATAACTCTTTTATAAGACTAAACCTCCTCGTAAACTATTAAAGTAACCCCTACTTAATCGTTCCTTTATAAGGTTAAACGCCCTCTATAACCTACTAGAACAATTACCTATTTACCTATAACGATCCCCTATACTAGGAACTAGTCGAAAACACCTTAATTACGAACCTATAAACCTCTAATACCTCTCCTTTAAACCTTAGAACCTTAGAACCTCTTATAAAACCACCTCTATAGTACTAAGACTACGAACTTGGAAATTATCTATTCTACTTATATATTACTATAATACTAAGAGAACCTCCGGAATACGTATATATACTATATATACGTACTTGGAAAATACCTTAATTCCGACCTCAAACCTCTCGAAACCTCGATTTTCCTACATTTTCCTACGATTTTCCTCCGATTTCCTATATATATACTTCTCTATTATAGACGTGTATCTACTACGAAGTGACACTTTTAACACCGAACCTTTAAACCGAACTACCTCTTTTATAGTCACTTTTAGCTCTTTAGCTCTTTTCTTACTTTAAACTATATATATATATATATATACTAAGAGAATAGAGATAGAGGAATAAAAGACGAGAATTAAGAGGTAATAAGACGGAATTAATATAAAAATAGTATTAAAGGAGGACCTTAACGACTATATTAATACTAAGATATAATAGTATACTTTATGTAAATAATCTAATAGAAATCTATAAGAGCTATTCTAGGAGAACTTTATAACCTTTAATACTATAACTTAGAATTAAGTAGACTAAACTATCGTTTATGCCCTATAAGCTTTCCTATAATATAGGGGCGTTTATATTAAATAAAATAGTAAATAGCTCATAATCGTATAGTCCTTAGTTAATATTATTTGGGAGGAAATATAGAGCGAATAAGAAATCATAGATATTACTTAAAAGGGCGGAATTTAGATAGATCTTATATAGGGACTTATTACTTCAGCTTATATTACGCTTAAGGGTATTAAGAATACTCTATTAATGAACTAGTCGAACTAGTATATACCTCTCTTAATACCTTCCCCCTTAGGGACTCCTATATCACCTCTACTACCTTAACTACCTTAATTACTATTAGAACCGTTTATATTAGTACTAGAACTACCTCTAATTACTCCTTTACTAGCTAGTAGAGTGAAGCTAATTAGGGAGATTACTAGAATCTATATAGACGAATAGAAGTAGGATAATAGGAATAGTAGCTTTAATTAGAAACTCACTATTTTCTATAATATCTATAAACGTGTAGAGCTTCCGAAAGAGGCTATTATAAAGGCTTTTCTTACTATACTCAAGGGACTAGTACTAGACTACTTCTATAATAACTATATATCTAAGGAATTATTTAATTATATCTCTATATACTTTTATAACTTCTTTAAAGGGCTTAGATATTAATAATGAAATCTAGATTAATAGAACGTAGTTATATAGTCTTTAATATTAGAGAAATATATAGGAAAATCGACTTTTGAGGTTATTTAGTTAATAATTAACGAATTATATTAATTATAATATAGCCTTATACTTACCTTATAAATAACTAAGTTTCTCTATAACAAAATTATTACTACTTACTAAGACCCCGAAGTATATAAATACATTATATTAGGCCCTTAGTAAGCTTCTCTATAAGCTATAGTCCTTAATTATAGCCTTTAAGAAGCTTAATCCAAATAATATAGATACCTTCTTTCCTAATTAATGATACCGCTTAAATAACTACTTAGATAATTACTAGTTCAGAAATCGTCGATACTATAATGACTATATGAACCCCTATAAGCCCGCGACTAAGATAACGACTATATAGACCCTTTAAAGTTATGCTTTATATACGGGAAATTAGACTATTAATCCTAGAAATACTTAGATAAAGAGTAATAAGATAAGAAGGCTCGATTTAGGGCTAGAAACCTCTACTAGTTTAGAGCTCTAGACTCCTTAGGCTTTAAGAGGAAGTTTATAAGAGCGTATTTAAGCTATATAGCTTCTATTAAAGGCGAAAGAGGAGATAAATAAGATAATAGGAGTAGAGAGGACGAATTAAGTAGTGCTTTTAATACTCTATTAATAGATATAGAGGACCCTAAGGAATAAGATTCCTACTTTACCTTAGTTAAAACCCTCTTTACTACTTCTAATTTATAACCTCCTAAGCTATTAAATATAGCTAGTAACCTTATAAATAACCTTATAAATCGCTCTTATACTTACTATTAATAAGAGAGAACTATATTATAGAATCTAGTAAATTACTTATAGAGGATACTTGAACCTTTATAATAAGGGTATATCTAGATATAATACTAACCGCTTTTACGGAATTATAATAGATACCAGAGCTACTAAATACTTAACTACTAGTTTCGATTAATTCTAAGCTCTATAATAGATAGATAATAGTATTAAGCTCGATAGATCTATCAAAGAAAGCCTTAAATCAAGTTCAGAATTAGTATATTATTTTCCTTAGGATCTATAATTATAGATATACTAATTAGGCTTATATAATTCTATATTATACCTTGAAGACTCTATTTTTACTAAGCTTAGTAGATATAGATGAACTAAAGGTCTATTTTAATAACCTCTAGAATTAACTAATTATATCTACTAGGAAGTATATACTATAATATAATATTTCGGCTATTTCTTCCTACTATAAGATACCTCCCTAAAGACCTTTATATTAGAATCCTTTACTTCTAACTCTTATTTCCTTATAGAACCTAAATTACGATAATTATACTATTAATTTAGTTATCTATTAATCGAGAAACTACGAAACGTCCTAGAATAAGCGAGCTATAAAGTCGATAAATAAGCCCTTAAATACCTTATGAGATACTATAAATAGTACTAATTAAATAGAAAATTACTCGGTTGATTTAAGTTTAATTTAAGGGATAATATTAGCTTTAATTACTCTATTATTATCGATATTTTCTATATATATAAGAAGCTTATATTATATATTATTAATGAGAGAATATAGTATTAAGTGAGACGACGCTATAGAGCCTTAGTACTTAATATATATAAGACGCCCTAAAATAGTACTAGATTAATACCTATTTAGGACCTCTTAATTAGATTACTATAGATACTAGGAAGTAGTTTACTAATAAAGAGTTTATATAGCTTATGAATTCGATAGGAACTAAGATTAAAATCGTCCTTATAGAAGCTTACTATTTAGTCGGAATTATTAAATAGTACTATAATATAGTTCAATGAGCTTATAAGATTATTATAGCCGAAATCAAGGGAATTAATAAGGACATAGTATTATAAATAGCCTTTAAAGTAATTAATAATACTATAGGACTAGACGGAATTATCCTTATACTCCTAGTTTATAGCACTTTACCTTAAATAAGCGAATATAATCCTCTATCCCCTTTAATTATATAGTAATTAAATACCCTAAGAAAGGTAATAGAGGAGATAAAGAGCTTACGAGCTAGTTACGAAGTTATAAGAGCCTTAAACACATATAATAGACCCTTTATAACTAATATATATGAACTTCTATTAAATTCAAAAGTCTTAGTATAGCGCGAAGGGAATACTAGTTAACTAGGGTAATAGGAAGGACTATATAAGCTAGTATTTATAGAGAGTGAGTTATATATACTAGATTTACTATAAGGTAATACCTCCTTCTATTAAAGAGGGGATTATAGGAATATAATACATAATAATAATTAAATAAGTGCACGCATAAATTAAGGAGGTATTATATAAGTGAAGTATATATTAAGTTACTTAAGGTCCCCTTTATTAAAAAGGTAAGAGGCTAAATACTAAAGGGAGTAAGAAGCTAAGGAATTACGTGTGAATACCTAACTTGCCCCGTATCTACTAGATCTCTACTATATATATCCCTTCCCTAGAAAAGTTACCCTTAACTTATTAATTTCTACTAGAAAGAGATTTTTGTAAAGGAAACACTAATCTTAAGTATAAAACCCTATCCCGTAAGAATAAGTAAAGGAGATACTAAAATAAAATGAGTAGCTTAAAGAGGGGGAGAGATTTATATTATATCCCTCTTCTTTATTATCTAGAAATTATCTAATCTATTATATTAAACCAAAAGAGAAAATCTTTATAAGCTAGGCTTAGGAAGATCCCTAGCTTTTACGAATTTACCTTTAATTCTAAGCTAGGAATGAGTTATTCGCTTTAAGGTGCTTTTAGCTTTAGAGAACGTATACTTATACTTAGTATTCTAAGCTTTCTTCTTCTTAGCTTCCTCTTCTTCTAAAACTAGTAAAGGACCCTTTATACTAATAGCTAGATATCTAGTGCTATTTAACTCAGGAGTAGGGTCTTCGTCTTGAGATTATTCTGCCTTAGTATCCTTAGTAAAGCGTATAGGAGACTAGGGAGGTAAGGGGTCTATAGGTAAGGGGTCTATAGGCGAGGGGGATTAACTTGGATTCTCGGCCGCGTCTTCGGCGTTATTACGGTTCTTATAGGAGTCTATAGCCTCTTTCTTAAGTTAGAAGATTACTTATTCCTTAAATCGCTTCTAATTAAGTTTATCTAGATTTATTCCAAAGAAGCTTATATCCTCCTCTAATTCCCTAATAGAGTTTCTCAAATTTTAAAGGAAGGAGTAATTAAGAAAGTTATAGTAGTCGCCTTAGGAACTATTTTAAGTAGTATTAATATCTAGGGTTATTCCGCTTAATAAGCCTAGCTTAATAAGACTTTATAAGGGACTTCGACGATTCTAGGTTCCTTGCGGTCCTAGGCTTAATAAGCTAGGCTTACTATTAATTTCTAGAGAAGGAAGAGGATTACTTAAATTAGTATAGGATTCTAGTACGTTAAGGTCTTTATTAGAATTACTATCTATACTTAGGTTAAGTTCTAGTTCCTCTATAGGAACGGGCTCGTAATTTTCTCGTGCCTTAGGCTTTAAAGGAGTATATAGGGTCTTGACTTTAACCTTACTTTAATAATTAATAACTAAATAAGAAAAGTCGCTATCTTTATAATATTTAAGAACCTTTACCTTAATATAATAGGAGTTAGGAGTAGGAGGTTCTACTTCTAGATTTTAATATATCTCCTCTAGGAATCTTATATAGGAATAATTACTATAGTAGCGCTCCTTATCTTTAAAAACTCTCTTATAGGCTTCTATCGCGTAGCTAATAGTATTAGCTCAAGTCTCGGCTATATAGCGTTAGACTTCCTCCTTTAATATTTTAAAGATTTTGTCTTATTTAGCTAAGATAGCTTAGTTAGTCTATAGCAAATAACTTAGTAAAGCTTTACTAATAGGGGTTAGTCTAGTGAGAGTAGCTACTACTTAGAAAGGTTTAGTAGTATATATAATCTTACTAGGGTCCTCTTAATAGAGAACTTTGGGTCTCTTAAAGTATATATATTAGAGGTAAAAGTTATCCTAAGAAATACTATTTTCTAGAGTTATATAGTCCTCTAAAAGAGTAATATAGTTAGTAGATATTATTTGGAAGTCTTTATATAGACCTTTAGAGTCGAGTTTAGGGGGCTTATAATAGAAGTTAATTAGAATACCTTACTTAGCGAGAATAATCTATCCTTTCTTCTAATTATAATTCTTCTATTTTCTAACTATAGCCTCGAGTTTCGCCTTTAATTTTATTCCTAAGCCAGAATTAAGATAAAAAATACAGCTATTACATTTAGCCTTAATATATAAGCCCTCTTAGTTATTAGTATTAGGGATAAACTTTAGTAGATAATTAGATTTAGAATCGCTAGGGCTAGATAATAAAATATAGTTATAGATTTAGTTACTAATATTAGGAGAGCGTTTAGTAGAATATTTTATAATATTAGGAATATTAATTTAGACTATAGCTTCTTCTAAATAATGGACTTCTAGGTTAAGTCCTTTATTATAGGAAACCTAGTAAGTATAATCCGGATATACTACTAGATAAGTCTAATTATTATCTTAAGTAGTATAAATAGATAAGTAGAGACCTAGATTCACTCTAACTAATTACTAAGTAATTATATAGATTATATCCGGAATTTGGAAGCTTATTATCTTTATACTCTTCTCTCTCGAGTAGTAAGTATATATATAGAATTCTCTATTAATATAGTAGTAAAGTAATTTACGTCCTTCTTCTATAATATTATTATCTAATAACTAACTAATATTAAAAGTACTAATAGTAGTAACTCCTACTCTAGCTAAGTTAGGAGTATTTAACTGAAATATAGCCCCGTAGATATTACTAGTAGTATAGCTTACTAATAGTCTAAGATAAGCTTAGGATAATATCTTTAGGCTCTAAGACTAATTTACTTCCAAATAAAGATACTTTAAGAGGTTCTCTTAAAGAGTTTAAATCTACCTCTAATACGAAAAGCTAGGATATTTCTATAGTATTCCTAAATATCCTTGAGATTTACTAAGATTTTCTTTTCTATAATTTTAGGTAATATCTTTAATTCTAGGTATTTCAAATACTTTCAAATATAGAATAAATAGGCTAGTTAAGGCAGTCTAATAAGGGTCTAGTAGAGCTTAAGTTACTCCTTTAAAGGAATAAGGATCTATAGAAGGTATCTATACTTAAGATATCTCTTCTAAGGTTTAGAGAGAATATACTTATAGCTTTTAGTATTAAGCTTTTAAGGTTTAGGTTAAGCGAAGTTTATTCCTAAGCTAGACTTAAGAAGATAATAGTAACTTAATCTCGTAATCTTCTTAATATTAAGTCTATCTACTCTTAAGTTATAAAACTCTACCTCTAGAAGTTCATAAGCTTCTCTAGATTCCTTTAAGTCCTATTAATTAATAGAGAGATTAATAAAAGACTTCTTAGCTTTTTCTTTATAGTCTTATAGGATCGTCTTTTTAAAGGCCTTAATAAAATCTTTAATAACCTAGCCTAATCCTTCCTCGTCTTATAGAACTTAACTAGGGTTAGAAGTCGGGGCTCTTAGTAGAGGTAATAGAGTATTATTATTAGGTAAGGGGTAAATAATATAATTAACTCTCTTACTAGCCTTAGCCTTTATAAGTTCCTTAGCGTGTAAATCCCCTTGAACTTTATTACTAGTATTATTCTAGTTTTTATTTTCGGGGACTTCCTAAGGTTTATTAATTCTAGGAAGTTCTAGCTTATCTCCTTTACTATCTTAAGATATATTACTAGTATTACCTTAAGGAATATTAGTTATAATTTCTATAGCTTCTATATTTATTATCTCCTATATCTTAGTAATAGGAGTTTCTTAGGGATTAATAATATTCTTAGAATCCTTATTTTCGGTATTATTTGAGTTTTAATTCCGGGCACTATTTTCTTCTTAAGCTAGGCTTATAGAGACTTCTTCTTTGTTTTAGTGTAATATCATCCTCTATAAATAAGGCCTTAAGCTTAGCTTAATATTCTAGGAGAGAGGGTTTAGCTTTAAGACTACTAGTATTTCGAGGAATTAATATTATCTAGAATTAAACTAAATTCTTCTATATCCACTTTTAGGGAGCTTATATTTTCCTTATTAAGTTAAGCTAGTCCTTTAGCTTATCTTTATTTATTATTTCTATATAAGCTAATTTAATATTAGTAGATACTATATAGGATTCGCTTATTCTAGTATTAAAATTAGGTTTCTTGAGTTTTTAGTCTTTGGGTTATAGTAGTAGAAATAGTATTTAAGGATCTATTTATTAATAAGTTAGACTACTTATTTAGAGTAAGTTTTTTAGCGATTATACTAAACTATATTAGATAACTCTTACCCTAAAGTACATAATATCTAGTCTTAGGATTAAGTAATTCTCTAAAATTATATAACTATAAGGGTCTTCTCCCTAGACTTTCTTAATATAGCTTAGTCCTTAAGTACCTTATTATAGTCGTGATAATTACTTAGCTATAACTAAGAGAGTACTATATTCTATATTAAATTCATCTAAGTTCTATTAATTAGTTTCTTCTTACTTTCCTTTCTATTATTTATACTATTTAGCTAACTTATCTCTTACTTTAGATATTATTCTATTTATACCACTATTAGCTAACTTAATTAGGCCTAATTATTCATTTAGTAGAGCTACTTTAATAGCGTCTTTTACTTCTTATAAGCCTTTAATTAATTACTATTATAAAATATCGAAATTTCTATTTATAAGCTAGGCTTAATAAGCTTTAAGGGAGTTAATTTCTTAAGTTTCTTATTAGTAAGGGTCTCTTTATAATTACTTAAGATCTCTTACTTAGGTTACTAATTTTCGAGATTTAGTATATAATACTATAGAAAGTATTAGAGAGTTATCCTAAGATAAGCTATTATTATTAGGTCTATTTTAGATTTATACTCTACTCTAGAGGGTTCTTCTAATACTATATCTAGTCTTCCTAAGCTAAGCTTAGGAATATTTAGTATATTAGGTAAGTATAATTATATATTGTAATTATCTAGGGATATTAAGGAATTTATTATAGGTTTTCTTCTAGTGAAATTTCTTCTTAAGCTAAGCTTAAGAAGAAATTTCCCGAAACTAGAACTTTTTAGTCTTTTTACTTATTAATTTCCTAAAAAGTTAATTTTATCCGAAAAACCTAAAAATTATATATATAGTATTTTTCGAATTTTCTAAAAAGTATATAAGAAGGATAATTAAATTAGCTAGAAAGAGCCTTAGAGGGTATTCTTATAGGTATATTCTAGTTCTAGAAGTATAATATATAATAAAAGGAATTAGACTCCTTTAAAGAGTAAATATAAGGAATAAAGGTAAAGTATAAGAGCTTAAAGCTCTCTTATAAGTAAATAGAGGGATTTATTAGTGAAATCAAAATCTGTCCCGAAATTCAAAAATTATAGTTTTAACTTTACTTCCTCTATACTATACTCTTCTCCTCCCTATTATATATTATCCTAGTATATAAGAGTTAAGGAATTAAGGTAAAATCAAAAAATGAAATAAAATAACTAAAAAGAAAATAAATAAAAAAAATATAAATTATAAAAGGAAAGTTAGTTTATTATAAGGAATATAAATTAATTCCTAGGATATATTCATATTATTTATCAGTAATAAGTATATTAAGTCTTTTAAGTAGTTATTAGAGTAAGTAGAATTATTAATAGTTAAGACTATAATACCTTATTTATTAGTTTTCGAGGTATAGTTATAGCCTTCTAGTCTTTTTACTTATAATTAGTGCTTCTTCCTAAGATTCGCTTTTATCTAAAGAGTTTATTTTATCTAAATCGCTTTCTAATTCGTGATTAATTAGAATAAAGGTATCTTTCTTATATATAAACTTCTTAAGGCGATTCCTAGTATAAGTTCCTTTTAGTTCTATTCTATCTATTTTCTCTAGCTTATAAAATCCTTTTAGAAAGACTATCTTTACTTAGTATAGACTTATTTATCTAAAGCTAAGCTTAATATTTGAAGTCATATTTATAGTATATTAGGAATAATATATAAGTATAATATCCTTCGCTTTAATTTCTTATAGGCGAAGCTAATATTTGGCGTTAAAAGCTACCTTTCCTTATTCCCGGAATTATTATTTATAGAGTACTATTTCTTTTATATCCTTATCTTATAACTAGAGTTATTAAGCTTAAACCTCTAGGAGCTCCTCTCTTGTCTTAATCTTTATCTAGTCTAATAGTCACTAAACTAGGAACCTTATTTTATAAGAGAGAATTACCTCTTATCTATAAATTAATAAGAAGGGTATTACTCTTATTAGTCTATAGATTAATATTCTTTCTACTAGAAGGACTATGGGAAAGTGTCTTCTCTAGTATTTACCTCGCTACTTATACGAGTAAGTACTTCTCTAATTAAGTAATAACTACGTTTAATACCTCTATTAGCCTTTAAGTTATATACTGAAATTTGGACTTATTTAATACTATACTTAGCTATAAATGCTTTAGCTACGCCCTTATTCTTAGGTCCTTTATCTATAACTAGTTATCCAAATACTCTATACTAATATATGATTTCCTCCTAAAGGAAGTTAGCTATTACCTCTAAGGTAACTTTAGATAATACCCTTACTTTGGGTTATCTTAATAAGTCTTCCCTTATATTCACGAGATACTTCTTTCCTCTATTAGTCAAGAGATAAGTTATATTAAGTATTACTTTTTCTTATAAAGTTATTATATAGGTTAAGTATATTAGTTCCTCTATTTAATTAGCTTCTTATTTCTAGTATAAGATATAGCTAAGTATATAACTTTAATAATTAGTATAGTATCCTACTTAGAAGAAAGTATTTACTACTTATCTATAAGTGCTTTTATATCCTTTATACCTAAGTTCCTTATAATATTAGCGGATGACTTCTCTCCTTTTTATAGGATTAATAATAATAAAGTATATTAGTATACCTCTTTCCCCTTATTAGTATAACTCCTTATTAACTACTAAGTATAATAAGGCCTTGCCTTTAAAGTTAAAGAATTCCTTCTACTCTATATTAATAGGTCTCTTAAAACTTTAAAGGAAGCGTACTATATATTAAGAGGTTAGCGAATACCCTTCTTCTAGAGGTATATCTTCTTAAGCCGGGCTTATAAAGAGTTTCGCTGCTTTTAAAAGCTTCTTTACGAGTATAACTAATACTATATTTAGTTCAGTAGTAATCTAGTTATTAATATTAACCTCATAAGCTTTATCTATGTTATTAGACGGAGTTCTCCTTCTTTATAATAGACTATTAGTTACTATGTTTTTCTTTCTAGGAATAAATTTAACTTTAAAGTTAAATAGTTATATCTATATAATCTACTATATTAGGAGTAATTCTAGTAAATCTATTACTACTTTATTTAACTAGGCTATAAGTACTACTATATTTATCTTAAGAATAAAATAAATACTAATTAAGTATAATTACATCTTCTTAAAGGCCTTTAAAGCTCCTTAATATTCCTCTTAGTAGTATTATAGTTCTTTTAGCTATATTCTAGAGGCTACTTTCAAATTAGGTAAGGTGTCTTCTTTTTATAGTATTTAACTATTATAGTACTATATCTTATCTAGTTAGACTAGTGTCTATTATTAATATAATCTTTCTGCCATCTTCCGAATAGTCTATTAAGATAAGGCTAGGTACTTTAGTTAGTGCTTTCTATAATACTACTATTAAAGCTTCTTATTCTAGACTAAATTTAAAAGGAATATCTTTCTTTAATAGTTAATAAAGAGGTTCCGCGAGTAAACTATAGTACTTAATCCAAATATAATAGAAAATATAAACTCTGAGAAATTCCCTTACTTCCTTTATATTATCTAGAGGTTCCTATTCTAGTATCTTAATAACTCTAGCTATTAGTAAGTATCTTTTATCTATATTAGTCATATAGCTAATAAGCTTTAATCCAGGTATATAAAACTGAGATTTTGGTCTAATAGTAGCCCTAGCTTACTTTATCTACTCTAGAGTTACGTCTAGGTTTTATATATATTCTAATATATAGTATTAAATTCCGGGAACTACTTCTTTATAGTTATAATAGGTCTTAGGACCTTTTATACCTATATTATTAATATATAGTTTAGCGATTTCGGGAATAATATTATATAATATTATCTAGATAATACGAATAAACTATCTAACTAAATTTATTACTCCTTAAGGTAATTACGTTATTATAAAAGACTAATTAGTATTACGAATACTATTATATCCCGAGACTTAAGTACTAAGAGGGCCTAATTATACCCGAAAAGAAATTAATTAGCGAAGCTACTATATATCTAGTAAACTCCTTAGAGAACTTATTAACTTATAATATAGGTTACTATCCCTAATTATAACCTATTTATTTTCATTACTATAACTATAAGGTAATACTCTCCTTTTTCTTTCTTAGTAACTAGAAACTAAGGATTATAGTAAGGCTATAAGAGTATTCTATTATTCCCGCTTAATTTAGTCTTTTAGTATTTCTATACCTTTCCTATTAATACTCTAGGACTAGGAAATTAAGTATCTACTAAGCTTTATAATTAATTATATGAATTTCTAGGGTAAAGTAACTTCTAGTTAAATTATTCTATAATATATCTAATTAAAGGTAAGAGCTCTTCTTAGTTTATAAGAACCTCTATTAAAAGTTCTCTCTCTTCAGAGTTAACTCATCTCTAATAATTAACTATTCTACTTATTCTTTATTAAATAAGAGCTAGGAGGGAGATTAGAAAAGCGCCTAACTAATCTACCTAGGTCTCTATACTTTCTAATATAATTAGGGCTAGCTTTTCTAAATATGCTTTCTAAAACTAATTATTTTACTAAGTAGAGCTTCGCTTATTAATTTCCTAGATTTACTAGATATACTTTATTTACCTTCTATTTATATAATGTTTTAATTTAAATTAGCTATTATAGGTATATTCTTTAGTATTATATAAAGAAGGTTAAGCTAAAGGTCCTTCTAGTCCTTCTGACTTTATTAAATAGAAAATGAAAGAATCTTCTTTAAAAGGGTAAGGATTTAAATAGTATAAATATTAATATTAAGTTGGGTTCCTACCTCCGAATTTCTTCTTAAGCTAGGCTTATAATTACTACTTAAACTACCCTCTATAGTAGAATTATATAGGTTTCCGGATTTTAGGACTTTCTTTTTCTTTCTTTTCTCTTACTAGTATATCGCCTAGTTCTTATACTAGCCTCTAGTTTTCTAATTCATTACCTTTTACTAGAATTAGATTACTAGTAATAGTTACTATTACTATTTATTTATAGTTACTACTTCTTAGTTTAGCCCTAACTACTCCTTCTAGTTTATAGAAGAATATTAACTTAGTTTTAATAAATAGGGTATACCTAAAAGAGATTAGCTATTCGCTATTAATAACTAGAAAGTCTACGAAATTAATTAATCCTCTATAATGACTTTAATACGTTAGTAAATATAGAAAGAATACTTTACTAGGACTAATACCTAGAAAACGAGATTCT
>JAJTUR010000173.1:0-97961 GCA_021399475.1 Hyaloscypha finlandica
ATTCTTTCTAAAGTTATATATTTTACGATTCTCGTAAAATAAATCTCGGATTAATTTATTTAGTAATAAGTAATATAAGATATAATTATTTTATTAATTTCTTTTCTATTTAATATAAAAAAATCTAGGCTTTAAGATATTATAATTATAAGGAGTAATCACTAATTATTAGGGAAAGAGAAGTGAGAGATTAGTGAGACTGAAAATAGAGGCTAAAACGCTAGTAGAGATGAAGCTAAAACCTCTATAATTATAAATAAATACTAAGTATCTATGACTTGAGAAACGGGTCTAAATTATACTAATACTAGTATTCAATATCGAGTATTAAATACTAGAGTTCGATATTACTAATATCTAGTATTTAACCTATATGAGCTTATATGAAACAAGCCCTAATAGTACTTATATAAGGATATATTACTAATATCCCGATATTCGAAATATTTAGTTATATTATACTAGCTACTATTACTATAAGAGTAGTATATAAGATAAGTACTAAATAAGTAGAAGTAGCTTTAATAGTTTATAGAGAGCTAATTATATATACTAACTAAGTTATTAATACACTAGCTAGCTTCTAAGTAACTAATACCGAGATCCGCTAACTAGTATTATTCTTTATAATAAACCTAGGAGTTATACTTATTAAGCTATAATACGACTTAGTAAATTACGCGACCTTAGAGGAGTGCTTTAGGCTTAATATAAGCCGCTCTATAGCCGAGATCTCTATAAGCTTATTTATCTTATATATACTACTAGAGTATATTATACTATAAGATAATAAGAGGTTAATACTCTTCTTTATTAAGGCTATTTAAGCTATAACTAGTTCTATTATCTCTTTAATTATTCAAAAATATATTAATTAGACTATTATTATTAATATATTAGATACTAATATTATTTAGAATAAACTATTAATCCTAGTAATTGAACCTTACTCTACTCCCTTTATAATAAGAGATAATAAATGTTTAGATAAGTTAATTCAAAACGTATTAGCTAGGATAAAGCTTTAGAGACCCTAATAAAGAAAGTTAACTTTAACGACTTTAGTAACTTATTATTACTACTATTACTAGAGGGACTCTACTAATTAGTAATAAAGGCAAAGTGAAGCTAAACTAGTAGTAGTAACCTTAGTAGTAGTAGTAGTAATATAATAAGTACTAATACACGTATAGACTATAGAGTAGGGAGTAGTATTTCTTATAGAAAAGAGTTAATTTAAAGCTAGCTAGAAAAGACTATAGTAAAGCGTGAGATCTCTAGGAATAAGTTTCTCAGATCTTAACTAAGTGAACCGATCGCACTAGACTATATATAGAGATCCTATACCTATAGCTATATAATACATCCCCTAAGAAAGTATAATTTTAGTACTTTCTTAATTAGAATAATCGATTTTTCGTAAAATCACTTATAAAATCGTCCGAAAATACGATAATTAACGATTTTTCGGATTTTTCGACGATTTTGAGAGCTATATCCAAATTAGGACTAGTATAGTCGCTTCCCTAGATTAACTAGTTTCCCGGGAATAAGTATAAAAAGAGCCTTATTCTACTACTTTATAGCTTCTATATTAATACGAACTCTATTATATGCTTATAGAGCTCTTTTCTAATACTTCTAATTATTACAAATATAGCTCGTATATATGGATTATTAACCTAATCCCCTCCCTTAGCGAAGAGAGTTTATAGATCTCAGGTATAATATTCTAGATATGCTTTTCGCGATTTTTACTAACTTTATAGTATAGTAATATAGCTCATAAGTCTACTATAAGTAGATCTCTTAATCTATAGATATATAGCTCATATTTTATAGTTTACTAAGTCTCCTAGCGCTCCTAGTACTCCTCTACCTAAGGCTCCTAGTAAAGGTAAAGTAAAGTTAAGAACTCCTCGTCCTACTTATAGTCCGGTTTAAGAGGTTCCTTACCTTAGTTACTATAAGTACTATATACTATTCTAAAGCTCGTCTAACTTAATATAATATCCTCTACTCTTAAGGGAAATAGTAATAGAACTTACTATAATACTATTAGTAAAGGTACTCGTTACTAGAAGTACACTTCTAGTTATTCTTATATTCCTATTCTACTCTCTTATATCCTTATTATATAGCTCTTTCTCATTAAATATACTAATAAAGGCACTTCTAAGAAAGTAAGCTCTTTTCTCCTTTATTAGTACTTCTAATTCTAATCTCTTAGAGTATATCTCTTATCTTAAGTACTCTATTTATACTATACTTAAGATTACTAAAGCTAATAAGGAGGGCTTAAATAATAATAAGAGTATAGATTAGGAGCTCGATTCTAAGGATAAAGAGATCCCTACTATTACTAAAGGTAAAGGTAAAGGTAAAAGTAAGGGTAAAGTAGTTAAGGAGAGCCTTAAGGAATAGTCTAATTAAGTAAAGGGCCTTTTATATAAGCTCATCGATATTATTATTAAGTATCTTTAGATCTCTTCCCCTCTAGCTTTATACTCTATTATTTATTAAATTCTATAAATGAAAGACATAAAAGAAAGCCTTAATTCTCATTAATTAATTATTTTAATCTTTGCTCTAATATTCTAAAGGTTTAGTAAAGCCCTAAAGCTCTCGAACTTATAGTAAGGTAGATTTTTCGTAAGTCTATTTACTAGTATATTACTCGTTTCTAGGTATATAATCTAAAATACGCCTTTATTATACTCTTAATATAGCTATATATTCTAGATATTAATATAATAGAGCTTTGTAGTAATCCTCTCGTTCTACTTTACGATTAGTCGAATAGTTTATTAATTATCACAAAATATTATTTAGAGCTCTCTAAGATCTAAATATAAATCCTTAAATAGCCTCTATAGAGCTATAGTCTCCTTTACTATATAAGCGATTCCGAGTATTTCCGATTTAGTTAAAGAGGTTATTACTATATTCTAGTGAGTAGCTTTCTATATAATAAGCTTACTAAATAAGGAAATTATATAGCTATAGCTTAATTAATATATATCTGGATTATCTATATATAACGAATTAAATATAATCTGTAATTACATCTCTCTATACTCTCTATTATACTAAATAACTAAAAACCTAGTCCTAAATAAATATCTGAGAGCCTAGTCTATAGCTATAAAGTACTCCGGAGCTAAGTTCGTGAGAAATTAAGAGAGTACTATAGCTATAAAGGCTATGTCTAGTCTAATTATAATTACTATATAGAGTAGTAATCCTACCTTCTCTTAATATACCTTAATTTAATATAGATAAGCTTAACTAGTATATTTCTATAGCTTAATTCTAAGTAAAGGAGTACTAGGGCACTTCTTATTTACTATATTAAACCTTTTAGTAATCTTCTCGATATATATATTATAGACTAACTAGAGCTTTCTAGCTTTATAGTCCCTAATTACCCGAATTCCTAGAAACTACTCTATATCCCATATATCGTAAAGCTCGTAAACCTCTTTAATTTAAGTAATTATCGATTTAGTATACGCTTTATTATCCTTATAATAGAGTACTTAAAAGTCATCTATATAGAAAAGAATAAAGACCTTATAATCTATGTCTATATATATATAAGGCTCTTTATTAAGCTAAGAGAAGCTAATTCTCTTAAGAGTATTAGTCTAGTACTTGTATTATAAAGTAAGTAAGTCCCTAAGCTTATATAGAGCTCGTTCTACCTCTACTATATATCCGAGCTACTTGAAATCGTCTAATAGCTTAACTACTACTTTAGGTTTATTAGAATTATACTCTATATTAATAAATATATTTACTATATTAAATTACTTCATTTCTAGATCGAAATAAGCTATAATTGTACTAATTACCTTAAAAGACCTTACTACGAGTATAGTAGTATATATAAATAAGACTAAAGTATCCTCTTAAAGATCTCTATATATAACTAGCTTTAAGTAATATTAGGTAATATACTTATCTAAATCTATCTTATATATAAATACTTATTTTAAAGGAATTAGTAACGAGCTTACTTTATTAATAGGAATAATCCTCTAGTATTTATAAGGTTAGAGGTTATTTATTTCTAGCTTTATATTTACTATAAAGTACTCTCTATATAAGTATTTCTCTAGATCCTTTTATATCTTTAGAAGCTTTAAGAGATTACTAATATAGAGTTTTCTTATTATTATACTCCTTAGAGCTCTATACTCTAGAGGTGCTTTTAACTAAACTATTACTATAATTATAATATATATAGTTTAATAATTAAATCCCTTCTTATAATCTTCTAGCTAATTAGGCTAGAGAGATCCTAGAAGAGATTCTAGGTAATTATTCTATTCTAAACCTCTTATTAAATATAGTAATATACTTACGATAGCTACTATACTATTACTAGCTCTACCTAAATTACTATTCTAATCGTCTCTCTTATATAAATATATTCCGAATACTATATCTCTAGTCTTAATAATCTTTAGTTATTACTTTCTAAGCTTTAGTCTAGGTTTCGCTCTTTTATTATCTACTTTAGTTAAGCCTTAAGCTTCTTCTATAGATATTTCTCTCTTTTTAGAAGGGCTATTCGCTCCTTTATTAGGAGTTCCTCCTACTTCAATAATAGGAGTATTTAGTAGATCTTGTAATTAATCCTAAAGAGATCTTTCCCTGCTTTTATTAGTTTAGTATACTTCCCTAATAGTTCTAGTATACTCTATTATATTATCCTCTATTATATTAGGGCTATTTAGAAGCCTAGTACCTTTAGTTCTACTACTCCTTAACTATAGTATACTTTTAGGTTCTAGAGTATTCTATAGAGTTATAAGTCTTATTCCTAGTAAGGTTTCTGAGGTATCTACCCGAGTTATAGCTCACTTATATACTCTTAGGCTCTTCTAATAATTAATTTAACTACTATATACCCCCTAGTTTAAGCTCCTTTTTATTCTACTCTAAAGAGCTCTCGTACTATAATCCCTTATTCTTAAAAATTAATTTAGTATTCTAAATCTTATCTTCTAGGAGTAGTTTAATTATCTCCTTTATAATCTCTATATAGTAGCCTTCTATATTCTTATACTCTTTTTTATAGAGGATATTCTCGTTAAATACTATATTATATATAATAATTACTTAATTAAGTATAGGGATCTAGATCTTATATATATTAGATATAATATATCTAATTAAGTATCTAATATACTTATATAGTATAACCTTAAATACTCTCTTATTTCGCCCTACTTCATAGTCCTTAATTAGTAGATATACCCTAGAGCTATATATATAGATCTTATTCTAATTAAGCCTAAGATCTACTATTATTCTTATAATAAGCTCTAGGTTATATTACTTAAAGTAGTTTCGGAACCACGAATCGAGCTCTTTATTTGGTGTTTTCTAGTTATATATATATAAGGGGCTTCGATTATATAAGTAGATTATAGCTATAGAGCTCTCTAGCTATAGCTTTTCTAGTAATCTAGCTATTATATATATTATAATCGCCTTATTAATAATCTCTTACCCTACCCTCTCTACTCTTCTATTTAGCTCATACGTATATAATAGGGAAAGCTCGATTACTATTCCTTATTCCTTTACCTAGAGCTAATAAGCTAACTCTCCCTAGATTAGAATAACTACCTTCTCTTAATTATACTTTATATAAGTAATTAATAAATTATATTATCTATATACCTATAGCTTGAACTCTCTAATTATATTAAATACTCTTATACCCTCTTTACTTAGTAATAAGTATCTAAAGAGCTTTCTACTAAATTCGTCTTTTGTAATTAGAATCTAGCTCGAATTATTATAACTACTTGGATAATTAAATAAGTCTTATAGGACCCTCTAGAATAGTTAAGGAGATTATCTCTTAATAGGCCTTCGTGAGATTACTTACCTAGTATATACCTAAGTATAATACTCGTATATAAGTCTTATTAGACTATATATTTTCACGTTCCTTATATGTTTAATAAGCTTCTAAAGAGCTTTATAGGCTAGATATCCTACTCTCGTATACTACTTTTCCTCTAAAATACTCCTTAGCTTAAGATACTCTTTAGATCTCTTATACTAAGTCCTAATTAATTATTCTAGTATTAGAAATATGAGAATACTACTAGTACTTATAGGAATTTCGAATAAAGTAGTAGAGTAAGTAGATATTAGCTTATATTTAAGGAAGACAAAATTAAACTTATACTCTAGTTATATTAATATAATATTCTTCTCCTTTATTCCTAGTCTAATTATAAGATTATATCTATAATACCATATATCCTTTTTAGCTAAATAAGCTTTAGAAACGATATTTATATAGAATCCTTTAACTACTACTATATTATAGAGGATTAGATCTTATATACAAGGTTCCTAATTATTATTAATAATATTTTTAATTATATAAGTACCTCTCTTAGTAATTAGAATAATAGTCGTCCCTACTTCTATATAATTATTAATCTTTACCTTAATAAAGGTCTTAGGATTAATTAATTCCTTATTATTATCTAAGTATATAGTACTATAGTTATCTAGTAAAGTACTCTATAATAGTAGGTATCTTAAAAAATCGAGTATTATATAAATACCTTATCTAGGCTCTTAGATTATAAGTATAGGATCTACTAGAGTAGTATTAAAGTTTCCTAGATATCTAATACTCCCGGAGTTCGATTCCTTGGGCTCCTTTTTAGTACTAGTACTAGAGGATAGCTTAGCTATTACTCTCCCTGGATTATTGAGTTTTAGGTTATATTTTTACTCGAGCTTTAGCTTGAGCCCCTTCTAGTACTTAGTTATTAGTATTTCCCGAAGTCTTCTAAGCTAATCGTCTATAAGCTTGAATCTAAGTACTCTTTAGTTAGATCCTATAATTATAATCTCTACTATAGTATAGTTAACTAGCTTCTATTTATACGTTTTCTTTAACGAGCCCTTATAAGGGTACTTAAAGCGCTTATCTTCGTCTAAATAAGGTTTATTATCTAAGCTAGAGGCTTAGCCTCCGAGTGTTATATAGATTCTAGGAGCTCTAGTATACTTAGTACTCTAATTCTCTAAAATAATTTAATTAAATACTTAGCTATACTACTCGAGTATAAGGATTAGTATCCCTAGCTCGTCTTTCCTATATAGATCACTAAGCTATTCTATTACTTAGGTAAGAGCGATTTTCTACTAAAGGGCTATAAGGAACTCGATTACTACTAGAGTCCCCTTAATATTAGTGATCTTGAGAGCTTTAGTATAGTTAAGTATATTCTCCTAGTTAATAAACTAGCGCTTTAGACTAATACCTCCTTTACTTACTTATAGTAAAACTCCTTAATATACTCTATATACTAAAGTAATCTGAGCTATATTTATAGAATTATATTTCGTAGCTAGTGCCTTAATAATCTCGCGAATAGAGCTCTACTTACTTAGTTTAAGCCCTAAGGTAGAATTCGTAAGGATCTTAGTATTAACTATTTAATAGAGTTATTATCTAATTACTTAATAGTATAATTACTTATTCGTCTAATTAGTTTTCTTTACCTCATAGTCCCTAAGGCTCGCTAAATAGTATTCTCGAATATCGACGAATATTATAGGCTCTAGAGATATAGGCTTTAGTCCCTTTTCCTCTAGAGATCGAGTATCCTTATCCTAGTTCTCGATTTCGATCTAATACCTTATATAGTAATCCTTAGTCGCTCTAAGGATAAGCTCGTCTACTATAGTAGGAGGTTCCGGGGGAGAGTTATCTAGCTCGATTATATAGTTAACGAATAAGTTAATCTCTTCCTAGATACCCTCGTGTCTAGCTATACTATAGAGAGTATTAAACTAGTCTACTCAGGAGATATAGTCCTTGAGAACGACGATCTTTACTATAGCTTCCGTTATACTTGCTTTGAGGTTAGTATTATTAAGGTCGAGGTCTAGTAATCTATAGAAACTCGTATATAGAGCGAAGTATATAATTTTCAGAGGAATTAATAAAATAAGCTCTTGAATACACTCTATAGTATACTAAAGGGAAGCTTATTAGTGCGAGGCCGGGCTCATAACTAATGCATATATAGATTATAGAGTAAGGAGTAGTATTTCTCATAGAAAAGAGTTAATTTAAAGCTAGCTAGAAAAGACTATAGTGAAGCGTGAGATCTCTAGGAATAAGTTCCTCAGATCCTGACTAAGCGAACTAATCGCACTAGACTATATATAGAGATCCTATACCTATAGCTATGTAACAAGTACTAATAAAGATAATATCTAATATCCTATAAGCTAATACTAGGAATACATCTATTTACTAAACTAACTAAAGTAGTAAGCTATTATCTATATAATATATAAAGAGTTTAGTATTAGTTATAAAGATTCTAAAAGCGATACTAAAGTCGTACTAGAAGTATATATTAACTATAAATAACTTAGTTTAATAGAGAAGAGAAAGAAGTATAGAAAGATAATTAAGAGTATAAGTAAGGGTTAATAGTAAACTCGCTTCTCTAATTCTCTAGATATATTCTTATAAATACTTAGCTTATTATAAGATACTACTATATTAAAGAAGAAATCATAGCTATTATTAGCCTCTAACTCAATGTTATTAACTTATTCCTCGCTATTCTCTAAATCCTTAATAGCTAATAGAGTAACTAGAGATATAGGGATAGTATAGTAAAGTAGCTATAAGCTTTAAGAGGATTAGGTAGTATATTATATATATGGTTTTATTTATAATATAGAAAGCAAAAGTAGGTCATAGCTTTGAAGTTTAATATATAGATAGTTTTTTCCTTTTTTTTCTTTACTTTGCTTTTATTACTATTCTTCTACTACAAAGCTTATTCCGCTATAGGAGCAGCGTTATTTTTCCTCTACCGGGGGGGATATTGTGGCACGTGTACCATGATAGCGGTCACGTTGAGACCCGGTTGGTTGGATTTTGACTAGAGGAGAGGTAGGGTCTAGAGGACTTGATTTCTAAGAAGCTACGAGTTCAGGGTTCCTTAAATAATCGCTGGCGCGGCCGCTCTCGCTTAGAACTAAGCTAAGCCCTCACAACGTGGCCGTGGTAGCGTATGTAGCGCTACTGCCTTTTTAAGTAGCTCCGTAGCAGTAGAATTGATTATCTTCTTTCTCCTCTTCTTGTCCTTCGACAGAGAGCAGATTGGCAACATATCTGAATGAAAGATGTTGAGGACATGATCCGATAGACTTACGTAGGCCGGCAGCGATAGTTAAGGTCGCATTGCTGTATATTTCGTCCATCATATCGATCTGCAAGTCCCGGTCTTCGTCATCATCTTGCACAATGCAGAGTGAATCTACCCAAAGAAAGCGATAGCCAATTGAAAGAGTGACCTCAAGAGCATCTCGTATAGTACGAGGCAGGAGTTCAGGCAACTCGATCGTTTCAATTCCATTTTCACCCGTCCGAACCGCTGCTTTCAAGCTCTTGGGCATTTCCCTCTTCATCTTGTCTTGCCCCCAGACATAGGATAGTGCCACATATCGTGTCCGATCTGACGCCCCCTTCACAATTTTGTTCTTGTCAACGTCAATCAAGCGAAGATTTTCTCGAAGGAATCTTCGCGAACTTTTCTTGCCAATACACTGCCCAAACGATCCGGCGTGATAGTTATTGCACGCTTCCAGCCATTTGCGACACAGAGCCAGATCTGCATGATATCGATCCACGGCTCTTCCGAAAAAGGGGCCGTCACATAGCGGCCGAAGCAGAACTTCTACTATTTCTGTCGATTCCAAGTCCCAATACACGAAAAACTGATATCGAGAATCGGTCTGGGTTTTCTTAGCGTAGGCTTGAAGGTCAAACTCGTTGGAGTAAGCTTTCCACCTAATTCCATGATACTCGTTGTAGCTGGTGCAACATTTCCAACTCTTTTTATTTGATAATTTGATGATAGACTCTGGCGGAGGCTTGTGTGCGTGTAAAAATATGGCGTCCCGAACTAGCCGACAGAAACGGCATTGCTTTTCTTTGCATATATCCTCCCAAGAACCAAGTGGGATGGTGAGCAATCTCTTTTCGCGAAGGTATTTCCGAAAGTCTATTGAACAACATACGGAGCATTGACGCACGGAGCATAATGAACTTGACATCTTTTTGTAATCAAATAGCTGCCGAGAAACAAGTCGACGAGGCTGAGTGGACACAATCGAATCTTCATTTGCACCTAAGAAAAGATCGAAATCCGATTGAAGGCCATTTCGCCAATTGACACTCTAGAATGTTGATCGTCGATCATGTGGAGCACTGACCTTGAGAGCACGAGGGTGGAGTCAAACAATGAAGTTGCAAAGAATAAAAACGGGGGAAGAAGAGCGCCTGCTAAAAAGGTGGGGGGGTGAGGCTGTCGGGTGGTCACCCGATTGCGGTGTAAAATTCATTTATCCAATCGTAACATACGTTACATTCTAGATTCGGTGATCAGCAAATGCTATTAGGCAACTGGCGTCCAGCAGGAAGACCGTCTCAATTGGTGAGGAGACCTGCAAGAAGCTGTATTTGGATGGAAAGGCTTTGGGCATGATCCACGCAGCCTCCTCGACCCCGCCAGCTGCCGCCGCGATGCAGTTTGACCCTGGCATTGGGAAGATTGGGTATGTAACAGCCAGCTAAGGTTTATCATGAATCCAACTTCATCTTCACCTAGATGTCGATCGTGAATTTCAGAACCCGCTTGCTCGAAGAATACCGAAGCGGAGTCACCACCGCTTGGACAGCGTTCTGAACGTCTGTCCACCAAAGGTTCGCTATTATCTACCACAGTAACTTTCTCCCTGTTCCTTGATCCACGGCCATTCCTCGCGACCTCTTCTCTTTTCTCTTTCGCCAGCTTAAATACTCCAGGGTCAAACGCCTTAGTGTCAAAGAGATCTCCACCATATTTGAGTTTGCATATCAAAAGGATCAGCTCCGTGGTGAAGAAGCAACACCAATAAATCAGATCTGCGCGGGAAACCCTCAAGCACATGATTTCATGAATGCTCATCCAGAGTGGCTCCGTGTTCAAGGAGCGTCTCCACGATAGAAAGGCTTGGTTCCGTGTGCTTTGAAACCTTTGTAGGCGCAAGCAAAATCGACGACGGCTGTGCGAAGGAAAAGGGACAACTACGAAGTACAGAGCTCGGCCTGCTCCTTGTACGTTACTGACATGTACATTGACGTAAACCCATATTTATAGCTTCGCTGCAAGATGAGGGATTGAACCAAGCTTTCCCATTCCATATAGTCCCAAATGATAATGACAGCAAGATACTCTATCATTGTTCAGAAGTTGGATCGGGACACCCCTGATAAAAATTTCGTCGATCACATCTTTAACTTCTTCCAAGGGACCTCGTTGAAAATCTTCAGGGCAACAGTTGAGAATCATCCAAATGCATGTACTGCCTCATCCGAATATGGGAGGTGTTCGCATGACGGTGGCATATACTTCCACAACACAATTCATTGAATTTGTCGGCAGTATTTTGAGATAAGATATGTGTGATGCAGCAAGACGCATGCCTGGATCGAAAGACACCACACGCTTTCGTTGAGGCGTTTTCGACGAGGTCAGAGGCAGCGTTGGGATCGCCACGTTGTGAAGCCGCGAAGCCTGGATTGTTCGATAAGTTTGAGGAACAATAGTGTCGAATATCTCCATATGTAAGATTCTTGAGTCTTAGGCATGGACCAGTCTTGAAGGCAGCGGAGCGATCTAATTACTGATAGCATTGTTTTAGCAAGTGAGGTTCTGAAGGAAAGCGGTTCTATACCGGACGGGAGTTTGATTTACAAGGAGATATGTTGTCGATATTGCGCGAACCGCTCTTTTAACGGCTGAACCTCCCTCTCGGTCCACGCCGTTAGAACAGCACGCCCAAAACTATCCCAGAAGCTGTGTATTCTGCATGTGCACGTGCTCCAAAGAGTGGTGGAGGAAGTCCATTCCGTATTCCCACAACTGAGAACATTCTACCAATAATGAAAAGATTCGCATTCATGAGCTATCTCGTCCTATCCAATCCCATGCCCGCAGCGCAAGTCAAACATAAGAGGTATACCCATTTCCTATCCCGTATAACTCCGAAAAAAGAATTCATTGATTTGCATTTATTATGCCCAAGACCGCCTCCCAAACGCCACCCCATAAATCCCAGACGAAACAAATATCTTCAAGAAGCCGTTCAAACATCCATTCATCTTCCCTTATAATCTGGTTTCCTCGCCATGTTGACCACAGGTGGCGGACCGTCATCAATTGGATATGGTAACTGCGGTCTTGGCCTCATTGAGACCGTTGACGCTTGACCTGGGATCGGGGTCTTGGGTGGAAGAGGTGGCGGTTCAACTCGCATTGGTGGTTTCGGCCGTTGATGTTCATCCGTGCTTGTGATTGCTATTTTGTCTGCTCCACCTGCGGTGCGGTGTTCACTTGGTGTTGGCGCGTGGACGATAAAGCGGTCCGCGTTGGGGTTCTCGAGGCTAGGAGCTGAGGAGCGAGGGGACGGTCGTGAATGATTCTCTGCTGACCTGCGAGGAGAGGGCGTATTTCTCTTGCCAGGGACTTCGAGAGTGTCGTGGTGGCCAGATTCGTATGATGGGCGAGGAGGCGGGGTTCTGCTTGGTGCTGAGACGGGGACCTCGGCGGGGAGCTCGATGGCTGTCGGGTAGGCTTCTGGGACATCTTCAAGACTTTTATGATCTCCCATTCCACCCATAGAACTTCCACCCGTTGATCCCTTCGCTTCGCCATCGAATCTTGCTTTCGCCCTGTGAATCTTGGCGAGTTTCGCGGCTGCATCATGGTTCATCCTCTGAACATCGCTCTTGCCTAGATACCGCCTTGTTCCAGTGCTGATGTCTGCAAGGCGATTCCATTCGTTCATGCCGAACTCTCCAACTCCGATCTCGACGTTCAGTCGGTAGTAGTTCTCGATGTTCACTCCACGCTTGCTGAGCCCATCCCTGATCATGTACTGGTGGGTCTCCTCGCAGCCTTCGATTTTCGAGATCAAGCGCCGCCTAGCCTCCGCAAAATCACCCATGAATCCCTCGTACCATAGATGCTGATTGTTGTCGCTTCCCGATGGTCGTTTACCAGTGCCAATACTCACGACCACTCCAATGTCACGGCCTGGCCACTCATTGACACAAGCCTCGTCCAGGGCGACAGGACATGGGTTGTATTTTCCAGGGCCCTCGTCTATAAACATCGACTGGCCGATCTGGATCGGCTTAAATGCCAGTCCCGTAGCTGAAGTTGCCCGACCTGCTTGCCATATCGTACAATCGAATTCGGGTTGGGGCTCTTTTCGTGAATCATACGATCGTAGAATTGCTGGTGCACCTCCTGGGGCCGTTCCCTTGTAGATTGCAGTGACCGCGCTACTACTGTTAGCTTAGATGTGGATTTCGGGGAGGAAGATTCTTACGTTTTTGTTCTGTTTTCGCGAGTATCGTAGAGGAGAGCCTCTGGGTTGCCCCACCGAAGAGAGTGCAACGGACGAGAAGACTGGTAGCTAGTTGGACTCCTTGCACTGAAACTCGCCACACTGGCATTACTGGCGTGCCGCCGAGGTAGCCCTCTGTTCAAAGGGCTGATGGAGTCGTTGTAAGCCCCTTCCGGTTCCTCGCCGTCGTTGCCTTCGTTCATAAATATGGAATGTTCCCGCACGCACTCCTTAATCGCCTCTTCTAACTTCGACGCCTTAAACAACGTTGTTTTGTACGGTATTCCCGCAATAGTTTTGTCCGTCTCGAAAACTTTCCTCGTCATTCGTACGTAGACTTCTTTGCAGGTCTCCAGATCTAATCGTAGGCGTCCCAGCATGATAGCGATCAAACCACCAGTGCCCGTCCCCACGATAAGATCGAAGTGGTCTGCTGGTTTCGGAATCTCGTGTCTTCGCGGAGCCTTGCCCTCAATCTCGACAAAGGTCCGGTGCATGAGCTCCTGGATGATAATGAGCATAGAGTAGCCTCGCACGCCACCTCCATCTGGGACACATTAGTGAGGGGGTTTGAGTTGTCGGTAGCCGTGCTCACCTAGAGAGAGGATGCGCAGAGGAGGACCCTTAGTAGTGTCCTTCCTTCGCAGATTGCCATTTGATTCCATCGTGAGAGTTGGTTCCGCAGTGGCAGCGCTTTCGTCGATCGTTGAGAGTCGGCTCCTCTGCGATCGTCTTGTAGTTGCTGGAGCCGCAGCCAGGAAGTTGAGGCGCGCCGTAGTGACCGCTGTTCTGCAACGATGACTGTGTTTTGTTGCGAGTGCGGAATGTTGGATGTATGTGTCAGCCGCAGGTAATGCTCATGAGCGGGTTTTCAATCTATCTTGTTCACGAAGCTTTCCTGATCAGCGGCCCGACAAGAATGACGCCTGTTGGCAAGGCTATGCCCGCTTACCTCGTTAAAGGTGCAGGGGTGGGGCTCTGACGATGCAGCCCGGGAGTTCGCCTCGAAACCTTCCAGAAGTCTTTGCTGATCAACACTGCGCAGAATAGGATTTTCTAATGGCGCACAGCTTCCACTGGCAAGCTTTTACGAAGGCGACATTCACGAAGAAGGGAATGCGGGGCTGCTCAAGCATCCAGCAGCGCTTACGCAGCATCCACTCCTCCGCTAACCTTTTGCGCGGTGTTCGCCGTATTATCCGTCTTGACATCGATGCCAAGCTCTACTATTGCTGGTTATGCTTAGAAGCTCCTCGAGCAAATAGTTCGGCGTGCGCGGTCCTCGATGATGCTGCCCCGGCCTGATTGGCGCTCTCCCCTGGTCTGAATGACGTTGATTGGGTCTTCAAGGGTACTTCAGCTCTTGGGGGGTTGCGGTTTCATGTATTCGGGTGGCTGTGCAGCTTCGTCCTGGTCCTGGTGCGTGACTGGGGGCAAACTATTTTGCCCGCTTTCACCGCCTACGAGTACGGACATAACTTCTGAAGCTTGACGAGGTTCCGAGTACGATTCCGTGGGTCTATACGACACTGAGTCGGGAGGAACTACGCTTTGGCGCTCCCGAACACCATTCTATCTATAGCAGTTCCTGCTTTCAAAGCCTGCCAGGCGCGTACAGCTTCGTCCAGGGCATCAGAGATGCCTCGAATCAGATATGGCTGGCGACTGACGAACGATGTCCACGAGATGTTGAGGCTCTGCAGAAGACTTTGGAGATGCGCAAAATGACTGTTAGCATGGCAGTTTTCCCGTTGGAATTTGTGAGCCCCACAATAGCACTCGCACTGGAAGGCACGCAGAACTGCAAGAACACGCGTCGGTGAAGGCGTGGGGATTCTTCGGAGCAAGCTTTGGCCTCAGAAGATGGGCGCAGCGCTTGCTACCAACGCTACCGCTTCGGAGATACGTATTAGAGACGAAATCTTTACTCGCACCCGGAACTATCTCCTCAGCGGGAGACCAACGGATCCCCTATGGACGGCATATGGCCCTCGACCTGACAGACGCGTTTACTGTTACCGATAACAGACACCAAGCTAGCCCTGAATCCCCTCCTAAATTTGAAAGCACAACATGCACAACAGGGACCAAAGGCAGCCACGCTTCTAGTATCGCCTACACATCACCTAAGGACCTTCCAGAGGTTGATACCCAAAACGAGATAGTGCTGAGCTCAAATGAAAAGGGAATCGTCCATCAGTGTAGACCTTTCGTTGATGTGAAGGCGTGCAGGGGAATTACTCGGGAAGGAACGATGAGAGCCTATCTCCGCGAAACTGCCGGAGCACCTCTTCGACCTTTTCGATTATTGTCTAATATTTAGCAAAACTCTTGTGACTCCCTTAATGATAAACTCGCGGATATACTTAGTTTTAGCCGCCATACCAACAAGAACTCCCGGATTTCCTCGAGATCCCTTCGAACTGCCGTTAAGCATTATCAACAGAACGGGGGAGTTTGTAAAGATATTCTAATCTTTACCTCCGTCCCAACCCAATGCGGTTAAATCACCATTGCCATTCTACTTAGCCGCTACTCACTCTCGCCTCACCCTCTCGGGCTTGGATGTCTCGCTTAAATAGGTGGCAAGCACACACAAAAAAAAATCGTGATCTTGAATGGCATTGAACCACACTGGAACGAATATTAATTATATACTCTTGCAAAGGGAAATGGACCTTCATACCCCGATTTGAACGGATAACCTTTCGATCTGGAGTCGAACGCGCTACCGTTGCTATTTTAAATCAGTTCTCACGTTTTGGAATTGTGAGGTGAATCGACGTACCGCCAGCGGTCCATTTATTGAAAAGTTGCTTATTTCATCCTATGTTTCAACTAAGCATTTTCTCGCTTATGGAGGGGTCATTTAGTGCTCACGTGGTCGTTTCACGTGACTCATACAGTAGTTAGGAAGGCATAAAAGTACTAATAATCGGCTTAAAACTAGCTCTTAGTTATTCACTCTCTTATTAAAAATATAATATAAGAGTAATAAGTAAACGAAAAGTATAATTTTATATAATTATTAAATAGTAACTGCAAGCCAGTCACGTGATCACATTCACTATATTTAGTTCCACTACTTATGTCTTTTTCTTTATATCTTATATTATAACTCATTATTTACTATAATAGTAATCTTAAAAAAAAATTCACTTAAGCTTTTTCTTTCTCTTATATTCTCTAAACTTAATATATTAATACAAAAAGTTAAAAACTAAAATATTATAACTCTTTTAAAACAACTTCCTTAGTATTACTAGCTGAGTTTAATACTAAAGATCCTCATGTAAAAAGTCAGCGAGATAAAAGGACTTACTAGAATATTTGGTAAGAGTATTGTTTATTAAACTAATTACAACTTGCAGATCAAGTAACACTGCCATATCGAGAAATATCTCATCTTTGTTACAAATTTGTCAGTCACCTGGCAATCGTTCGATTATCCAGATTCCTCTACTACCTCAAAACAGCCAATGCGGCGTTGCTGAGCATGAACTCGGGCATTTTTCGTAATGAGTTGAGAGATGCAATATTACTTGATTTCGCGGACCTTGAAGGTATAGACTACACTCTTCAGCCTGAAACCTACGGAAGTTATGAGAAGGAGCCCCACGGATCTGAATTCAGCACAGGTAATATCGATGAGCACCAGCTAGCGGGAACTTACAACTCGCTGCAGAAATTATTCGTGCACTTCTTTCAAACAGAGGATTGCGGCCCGTCGATTGAGGAACGAGTATGACTTCAGCCTCGCTCGGCCTCAACGATATTCCCAAAATCTCACGCTGACTTCGTGGGCTTATAATTTCAGAAGGCAGCAGAACGATTGCGGGATGGAATGGGATTGGGACCTAAGCAACACCAAAAACCCCACCAGTCTCAAATGTGAATCCACGTTGTGCAAATTCCGCTCTGATTTAACGATTTCTTGAAACACATTCTCGACCCAAGTACTCCCTAAAAAGCCAGATTCAAGCATCAAATGACAATCGCAGGTTTGGAAAGCCTGCTAACAATAGATGCTCTCTTTGTAGCGTTTAATTCGTTGAGCTTGACTATGTTGGGATTGGGGAGGGGAACATGGAAACTATGATATATCCCTGGTAGTTGAACTCTAATCCCTCAATCTTCGTTCCATATTCAGTTACTAAGCTGGCTGCTCTTACGCAGGCGCTAATCACCCTCGGCTCACCCTCGGCTCAGGCAGCTCACCTGAGCTGTCTACCTAGGCTAGGTAAGTAACCCACCCCCATTATATAAATGTCACGTGGACTGTGGCGTTCTTATACAAATTTCTATAAGCAGCCACAGGGCAGCTTTCGCTCTGCCGTGCGCTGCCAACCCATTGTTCATGGTCCAGCTTTGAGGGCGGTGTGTCGCCCTGCGGCTTCCTGTGGGACATCAGGTGACATATTTGCTTTTTGTTTAGGCACCAACGTCGGACTGTCATCGCAGACTTTGGATTTTGTCTCTGAGTATATTGGATCTAGCATCGATTGAGATCTGCTTGCCTATGCCCTTCCTCATCCAGATCAAACATATCCCTTTCTCCTAGCCCTTCGATATGTCTTCGACGGCACTGCAAATTGGAAATGATGGCGAAGCGAACCCTGGCTTTGTCTAGCAAGGGCAAGTTGATTGGGTTGCATTCGGCAATTCCACGATCTCCGCGTCCATCTCAGTCATGCAGCGCTTCTCAGCAGCAGGAGTACAGCCGGTCACCGTTGCAGGCGGGTTGGCCTTAGGATCCCGGTTTAAACTTGGCAAGAAAGGGGCTCAGAACATGGACGTCGCCCTCAAGAGTCTAAGTGGCGTTTTCGGATATGACAAGCTTCTCTACTATGGATTTGGCTACAGAAGCTTCGTGAATATCCTTACGGAGACCAAGGTTGGAGTCAACCTGGTGGCTTTATGTGCTTGCCTGGTTGAGATGCATGGTGTCCCCGTTGCCGCGGATGTCTTGGCAGCCTTGTGGAAGCTTGAAGCGTTCCCTGAAAAATTCGAGCCCGCCCTCTCTCAGTTCAACGCCCTTGCTACTGCATGTGCTGGTGTCGTCGCGGCCACGACCTTTGGCCAGGTAGGAGACATAATGTTGGGCGATATACGGAAGTTAATACCGGGAAAGTCAACTGTAACGGGCTTCCTATGGGGTCGATTTCAAATGCTGACGACATTGCAAAAGCACTGCACGGCCTCTTTCAGATCTCTCGGAACTCCCTCGAATACATAGAGGTGGTTGGTGGGGCTAACTGTACCTTCATTGGGGCGTTCGCCCACTGGCTGCTCGATCTCACCGTACACGTGGAAGATGAGGAAGGGACCGCGATTCACCAGAATAGTTCGAATCCTGAAACAGTCCAAGTGAGAATCCGATACCGAAGTTTAGATCGGGTTTCCACCGAGCTTCACATTACATTGACGACATATGTGCTTGGGAATCATTCTGAGATGCTTGTTCATACCCCTTGGGAAGATGACTTACCTGTGTGTGTGTTCGTACATCCGCGCGGTGCACAGCCGTCTCGTACAGATGCAGCCAGAAGTTCGACTTTAAGGACCAGGCGCTCTAGTACTTGGGGCACGCGGGGTCCTTGCAGTACCATGCCCACCAACGGGCGCTGCCCAGGTCAGCATTGTCCGCATCGGTGCTGCTGTTCGTCAGATAGTCGAAGGGAGTGGATAAGTCAGCGGGAACGTCGACGGTGTTAGTGGTGTCGAGTGGCTCCGTCGTGAGCATTGCTTCTTAGTTAGGGAGCAGAAACGGATTCCCGGGCAACATTCGGCAAGGAAACTGTAGCCGGGGATATAGGAGGCCAAAATGAGTTCTATTTTGTAGTAGGCTGGCTCAGGCTCTGCTCAGGCTCTGATCAGGTACGCTCACCGTCGGCTCAGGTATACTTACCCTCAGTTCAGGTTAAAGCAGCAGCTGCTCACGTCCGGAGACTAAAACGGAACCGGCGAGGATGAGATTAGAGTCCGACTTTCATGGTAAAGAATGAAAGTCCAACAGGCCGAGTGCTTCTTTTACGTTTTGACAATACGCAGACCCTCGGCCTAGACTTGTAAACCTTTGGGTCAAGCTTCTTCATCAGCACACATCTCCCTCCTTCCCATAGATATAAACTCACCTGCCATCCGCACTAGTAGTCGTGCTCTCCGCCCCTCCCTCCGAATCCCACCAGGTGCATCTTTATTCCCTTCCTCCATTGAAATCTGCCTCTCCCCATTCGGCACACCTGTCACCTCTCTCCATATCTTCATGTACTCGATCTATGAAACCATCTCACTACGCCGAGTAAGTCCTGCTTCGGAGGCGAGTTGAAGAGGAGAGAGACGAAGAGAACTGTGTCCCCTGGGACCACGAAGGGATGAACGGCGGTGGGCTTGCAAGGCTTGCGGTAAATGTAGACGCCGTCTTGCATATCCTTATTTCGTTAACACAATTTACTCGGTTTTGATACAACGTGTAATTCATCCAGAGGGTGAAGCACGACGGAGGGAAGGAGATAAACCTTAGCAGCACCCATAAAACCTCCATACCTAATATTATCCGCATAGAAACCCATATTCAACAAACTGCTCTTTTCCCATAACTCGTTCTTCTCCTTCAAGTAACTAATGACAGCGTTACTGTCGAAATGGTAAGCATACGTATGCTTTCCCTTACTCTGTTCCTTGAATCCTGGCAGCGTACGAGACACAACCCTCTCCAATTTGCTCCCTTCCTCCTTCAACACCGCTTCCGCTGCGTCTACAATATTCTTCCCGCCCCGGACTTCGATAGCGTGAGCGTATTCGCATGTTTCGCGGTCTGGGATCTTCGATTTCTCTTCAAAAGCGGCGATATAAGGCGCTCGGAAATCAGTAACGGCGAAAATCACATGTGCGCCCCTGAAGGCAGAGATGAGAGTTTGCGGATCGTCTACATCGGCTTGCATCACGTCGATTCCTTTCGCCTTGAGTGCTTCAGCGGAGGACGAGGTAGACGATCGAGAGATCCCTCGGACATCCAGCAGAGGGAGAGGAAGTGCGAGGCTACGGAACCGCCCTGGAGTTGTCAGAAAGGCAGGGAGGGGTGGTCATGTGACTGTGGCGTAAGGGGCGTAAGGCTGCGATAGTTTTCGGCATCTTAAACTATTGAAGATGAGAGCTCGAAGGAGATTGCTCTGAGAGCGTACGTTAAGAGGGCAAGGTCTTGAAGGTTTACAGGTTTGATAATGATCACTTGTATTATAAAGCAAACTCCGTCCGGCCCCACTATTAATGAGCCTACTCCAGATTTAGCTACACTCACGACTTAGGATCATTGAGATCTCAAAAGGTGAAGCGGAGCGTCGGATGTTGGAGGCAGGGAGGGAATAAGGCGGAGATCGGCATGATAGTTGGTAATCGCGAAGGGGATGGACGTTGGTCCGCCTCGCTAGCGAAAGGGGGGTGGCACAATTTCGCTTAGACGTTGTTTACTTCCATTTACTCTTTCGATCCCTGCCAAATATAACTACGTTTCTAAGAAATAGCCGCGTAGTGTCCTACAAATCGACGCCCTCGTACATGAACCTCTCCTCCTCCTCTCAGCCACTAATTCAAGTGGAAGAACTTCAACGGATCCTGCTGATGGAAGAAATTCCTCGACTGACTGCTTCACATAAACATAAATAAAAATTGAGAACAACGTAATCCCTACATGCAGGCTCCCCACAATATCAAACACCTTCCAAGTCTTCATCTTCCCCAACCACTGTGGTACACAGTAACTCGACTCAAACCAGAAGATATCCCTAGCCAAAGAATCGCCACCGAAACCTCGATACTCTGACTCCGATAACAATCAAGCGCATACCCATAAGATACACTCCTCGCAGGCACTGCAGAAATCGCAACAAGCTCTGAAATCAAGACGCAGCAATCCACCGCACATCCGCCCTACTAGGATAATACCCAAACCCAAAGATCTCCGGAATACCCGCAAACAACACGGGAACTAACAAAATCAATCTAAACTCTAGCTCATAGACGCCATTATTTCTCCTAGTGAACCACTTTGGCCACCGGTCGTCGAGGAAGAAACCAACTGGGCATCCGAAGAGCAGGAATATGAAGGGGAAGGTGAACAGGAAGTCGGGTTTCGTGGGGTGAAGATGTTTGTTGGCGGGGAGAAGATTTCCGCGACGACGATCGTGGGCCCAATTCTCCAGATGGATCAGAGACAGCAGATTGTGAAGCTCCGGAAGACGGCCAGGTAGAGAAGCAGGCGAAGGGGTGGGCGAGGAGGTGGGGCGGGTTTGGAGGCTGGAGGGGTCGTTGAAGATTTTAAGTTCTTGGAGGTGGATTTTGGGCTTTTCTAGCCTTACGGTGTAGGTGGCAGGGCTTTGGGAAGACTGGGGTGGGAGTCCCAATGGTCGTGGTTTTGCTCTTTTCAGGGGTTTCTGCTTCGGAAACGGCGAGCCCTTTGTTGGAGAGCATGTCGGTATCATAGATGATTGGCCGCAGGTATGTCGTTGCTGGAGAGGTGAAGCGGATGAAGAGAAATGCTACTGCGATGAAGGCGTAATTGCTTCTGCGATGTAGCCTCTGAGAACGGGCGTTATTACAGGAATATTGAGACTTTCTAGTCCTCATGCTCAGGTGACCATGCCTCTTTTGCTCAAGCCCTGCTCGGGCCTGGTTCAACTTCGGCTCAGGTATGCTCAGGTCTAATCCTGTTTACGCGACGTGGTGTAGCCAAGACTAACCTAGCCAGAAATCATATCGCCAACTTTTAATGAGGGGCCAAAAGGACCCTCAGTATGGGATCCCAAACATGTTACCACTTTACCATGCAAACAGATACGGGGACAATAATCTAGGAGGATATTTCTTCCCCTGTTCGAAAAGTGGGCGCCTTCTCTCCTGGAATCTACAACCTCCAATAAAAGTGAACGTCAAAGGATAGCTGAAATTCGAAGGCTCCCAAACTCTAAACTTCCAACTTTATCGAACTCCCTCAAAAACTAAGGAACGGCAATCTCTTTGCAACAATATATCCCCAATACAACAGCGTAACATCTCCACTAGGCAATCCAACCAAATTCCCAGCAATTGCGCCTAAAATCCAATCACTATACAACGCAGCCAATACACTCGTCGCACTGCCTGCAACTAGAAACACCATAACCCCGATGGCCACAGTGCTCTTTCCCAGATTCTCCATGGACGAGTTGTTCGCCTCCTTTTCCCGACTCCCACCCCGTGAACACATCCCGATGATACCAAAAATAAGCATCAAAACTGCTGAGAAAGCAATCACCGTTCCAAAGACCTCAGTAATGATTTTAACATGAGCGTTATGTCCGATTTCCTTGAAAACCAACGACAACAACCCTGAAAGCCCAGCAACGACACCCGGGACATACAGCAGCAACCACCAAAGGACCTTCGTATATTCCTTGTTTTCAATAGCATTTGCAGTGCTCTCCAAATGTCCCAATCCACTGTACTGATATTTCTCCTTCGGTTGAACCATCATCGCAGCATGGAAACTCAGAATGCCAAACGTCACACTTAGAATCAACTTCCACGTCGCCATTGCAACAAATTGCCATCGATTTCGACAACGGAGGATTGTAAGGACGGCGAGGGTGGTGGATGCGACGAGACCGAAGATAGTGAGAGTGATGTCGATCCATTTGTGATGATTCCTTTTCCACGGCATCAAAGGGCTTCGTTGATATGAGAGCATAATGATCGTGTAATACGTTAAGACATGGGATGCAAATCCAATTCCACCATAAGGAAGTCCATAGCATTGGAGTTCCTCCGCGAGTGTGCCATTTGTGTATGGATTCTCGTGCAGCCAATCATTGAGATTGAAATGGGCCAAGGAAGTGTCGCTCATGGTGATTTTCTATGATGATCTGTGGTGAGAGAGCGAAGGGGTTGCGGAATATAAGAATGGCAATAAGGCTGCTTTGCGGGTGACTGCTGCGCTCCTTTGGTGAAGAGTTCCCCTTCCCAGCCTCGTGGCGGCTGTGCCGGACCGCATGACCCTAAATTGGGCATCTGAGCCGAACATTGGTGCCACGAGAAGACTTGAAACGCGAGATTTGCCAGATTTGGATATTCATAAGCCACCATTCCCCTTCAATCATTCTCCCTTCGAATAGTTGAATCAAAAGAAAGTCAATCCTTCAGCCTCAGGTCTAGTCACCTGTCGCTAGTTGTGATCCAGCAACTGCACACAAGATTTACACACATCATCATCAAGTTTTATCATTGCAAAATTACTTCCACAAGAGGGCATCAGCTCAACGCACTGAACCCTCGCAACGAAGCTTTGCGATTGGAATCACACTCGTGAAGTCGCGGTCGTGCAGGGGATATTGAAGCCATGGCTTGCGGCAAGGCATCTTCACCAACTCAGCCCCGCCTCACCGGATGCAGCGCCATCCCACCAAATGCCATTTCGGCGGCAAAATATTGGAGGCGTGCATATGTATACAGGGCGGCTATTCAAGCCACGAAAATGCATTTTAAGGCGCAAATTTTAAATGCAAGAATGGCGTGTCGTGATTTCGAGTCCGGAAAAGGGGGACTGCTACTAGACAGAATTGAGCTAACTTCTTGAAATTACGTTTACGTGAAGAGAGCTCTCTCACTTGATACCTACTTGGTAGACAAGGACCGAAATCCAAAGAAATGACATCAATCATCTCTCAAACTTCTGTCGACAGCCCGCTTTCTCTATAAATTAATACCCAGAGAACAAAAGGAAGTGTTGATTGGGGAGGGAGTGAAGTTCTAAGGTCATCCAAATGGATCAGCTCTAACATCACAGGTAAAAATTGCAAATTAATTATCTGGCCTTTCTGGAGTGGAACTGCCGAATATGAGGCATCGCACGAAGCAGGAGAGAAAAAAATTATTACTCCTCGTATTTCATTGTTCTGGTTATGTTAGATAGCACCGCCAAGTCTGACTCTGATAGTCTTGCTATTTTTGTTCGCTCTTCCAAATTTCCATTCTGCCAAAAGATCCAAATTACAAAGGCCAACTGCCGTGAGCGGAGCAGTCGCGCTTTCGTTGGCAATCTCAAAGGCGATAACCATAGTAAAATTTGTTGCCTCGGTCGAGCCCCCTTTAAAAGGAGGACAAGGCCTTCTAAGCCTATGAGAGCTGCGTAGTAACGCGTGCTCGAATTAGCTGCTTTGTTATATTTCAGCTATATAAACTCAGAGCGTATAATACTAATAATATATATAAATCGTGTCTCATTATATATAAAATTATACAATTAGCTTATATATTAAAGTATATCTTTAGTAAAATACTAGGGGATAATTAAACTCAGTAAATTAAAAGGGAGGAGAGAGAAAGCAAGTAAATTTGGACAAAAACAAGGATATAATCATGTATTCTAATAAATCAGACCCGGTATTACGCAGACCTCAAATTTACGCAAATATAAGACAAGAGCTTAAACAATATTCCCATTCCACTGCCGATGATTAATTACGGCGGTTCGTATAAATGAGCTTTGCTCCAGAAAATAGTCGCATTCGGCTCGGTATTTAGCTCCAAAATGCAGAAATCTCGAACGTTCCTTCAAAATTTCTGGATGGGGTAACCTCTAAACCCCTCTCTTCGTAACCGGGCACGATGCCAGCTGAGTAGCCCTTGACCCCGCCTTCGTTATAGAAGAGAGACACCGTACACTCCCTGGCATTGGTATTGTGGGCAATTACCTCGAACCCAACAAAACTATCTTGAACCGTAAACACAACCGCGCCGTCTAAAAGGGTGTATGTCGCTCCGACAGTAACGGGAGTCGGAATATAACCATTATCTCTCCGAGTAATAACCTTCCTTCCGAGGCTATTTGAGTTAGAAAAGAGAATTTCAAAACATAAGATATATATTACTTTCTATAATGTGTTTCTTTACTCTTAGCATTAATAGTATTAAGATTACGGACTTGTCTAGTAATAGTAGTTCTAGTTATATTAGTTTGTAATTTATCTTTAGTAAGTAAACACTTACTTTGTATTTATAGTATTACTGGTATAAGGTAATGCGAGTATAAAAGAAGTACATAAAACGAGAATATGAAGAAACCTCATATTTAATAGCTAAAGTTTATATTACTTGAAATTTCAATATTGAGTATAGTTTTTCTAACAAGTAACTTATTACAACTTCGCTATTATATATAACTTTTAAATGAGCGAGATTAGTAATGAGAGAATTATTTTACTTTTTAAGTAATAAACCTAAAAGAAGAAGAAAAGGAGTTATAAACTCAAGTAAATGAGATTATATAGGTAATATATTATTTTTTGTGTTTTTATAAACGCCGACTCGGTTCTTTCATTAATATACTAGAAAATTGAACTTTAACTTCTTATAATTATTAATTAAAGTTATATTATATATTAAAAACTTAAATACTTTTATTTAAGAAAATGTTTCTAATATTATAACTTAAAGTTTTAACAAATACTATTCCGAGCCTTTTATTACTATATTAGAGACTTAAATCTTAAGTTCTTATATATATTAATTTAAAGTTTTTATAGATATTAATTCGAGATATAATAGAAATATTAAACTAGGAGTAATATATGAGCTTTCATACCGTGTGATTACAAACGTACGAGCGAAACGTAATTAGAGTAAAGATTAGTTGATTTCTAAGAAGGGAGAATGAGAGAGCGGGGAAATATATATGCGAACTAAACGCTCTGGACGACACATAACCGCGCTACGTGACCAGGGAGCGGAAACCCCCACCCACAGGTGCTGAGTCCCCTGAGCATACCACCAAGAATGAGAGCCTAAAAATCCACCCATAAAGAACTACAATAATCGTAACTCGTACGCCCTGTCATGTATATCCCTATGCTTCACAACACTATGTTTCCGGCCTAATTCGTCGTCGTCCAAGCACTACTAAATACTCCATTTGCAATATCGTACAAATCGTATTAGCCCCGTAATACAGGCATCACTGGTCTTGGACGTAATCGTGCCAGTACTCTGTAAATTGTTATTGTAACCGCAGGAGTTACTAGTCTTGAAGTTTAATCGTGCTAGCGCCTCTATAAATTGCCGTTGTAATCGCAGGAATCACGAGCTTTAGAGAGGGTAAGTGGTTCGGAAGATATCGCTGAGAGGGAGGGAATATTACGTCGGAAGTCGGAAATTAAGACTCGGAATCGAGAATCGTAATTAGGAGAGGAGGTAATCGTGGTTGAAAAGGTAAAGGGAAATTGTAAGCCGAAAGTGTGCCAGTACCTCTGTATCTGCCGAACTACTGGTCTTTTAATCAAATAAAAAGAAGGTAAAGGAGCTTCGGAATTCGTGGAAAACGTACGAAATTGAAGTTGCCCAAATCGTGCACTTCTGCTCGCCACAGTTGCCCCAGCTTTGCGAACCGCACATGCTAGCACTTGAGTAATCCACGCAAGCGTCTCTACCTCGTCGTCTTCGGTATGAAACGAAGATTTGTACTCTTGTAACCGTATAAGAGGAGAAACTAAAGGCGGAGACCATGGAATCTTTGTAGGAAAAACTAGTATTGGAAGGGCAATATTATTGAAGAGAAAATTATCCATCTGCCTAAATACCTCCTGGAAAATTTCTAGCTGTAAAAGCACATTCGAATCGGTTAGATACTTGTTTCGTACGATATACCTGATCTTCTCGGAACAATCAGAAGCAGTTTGAAAGGCTCTAGCCCTAGGGTTATGAAGAAGAGTTTGAAAGGAGACAAGAGGAGTTGATATCGCGCAATGCGTGGAATCGATGGAAATTGCAGTGAGCTGTCATCATTCAGTCGTAAGAAGAGAGTCTCGAACTAATAAAGAACACCATTATCGTACAAATTGATGGTGTGATTAAAGCCTAAATCGTGAAGCTTGAAGCTTGGCGAGGAGAGCAGAGGAGACGAGACGAGACGAGACTGCGCACTGACAAAAATCTCTGGGTTTGACAAGTTGCGTTGATTTAACCTTTAACCAAAGGGGCACAGCCCTCACGAAGGTCGCACAATGAGAGGCTCGGTCCATTCTATGCTCTTAATGTGATGAGTAGGTAGTTCCACCAGGTACACGGACGGCTATACCGTATTCGAGTCCCTTACTATGCTTGTCCCACTTGCCTCGCAAGGGAATCAAGTCTGGACAATCAGGAGAGCCGCGAGGTCTTTATACTAAGAATATTAATAAATTATGTATATAAGAAATTTAATAAACAAAATTTAATAAAGTAATGGTATAATTTAAGGTCGTTTTAAAGCGAAGACTCGATTCGATATCGATACGAATCGATCCTTGCAAAACCTAATTAATACCATCCAGTGTGTCAAAGGATTAATCATGTTAATCAAATTAATCGATTAACTAATTGATTAATGTGATTAGATTTTGATTAACGTAATTCGGATTTTTTTTGATTAGATTAGATTAATTAATCTTGATTAATCTGATTAATACTTGATTAATCACGTGATAAGAGACTTTCTTGACTTTTCTTACTTTTCTCTTTACTTTTACTTATTAACTATGAAATAAATAAAGTACTTATTACAAGTAGAGGTTGATTTCTAATTCCTTTATTTATAATTAATATAATCTATAAGGGGTAAGAAGTACCAAAAAATTAAGGAGGTTCTGGGTACTTCGCTTACTTAGTAAGCGACTACCTAGGCCGCGTCTAGTCCCAATTAGGTAAAGCGCCCTCCCGATATAGCTAGACCAAACCTCAATTTGGCCTCCGCCTCGGCTTCTGGCCCATTAATCAAATTAATCAATTAATAATTGATTAATCTGATTAGATTATGATTAGAATATGATTAATAGAAAAATCCTTTGATTAGATTAGATTAATGGCCATTAATCTAATCTAATCTAATCATTTGACACACTGATACCATCTAGTATCAGTAAGGTATCGATACCTCAAGTGTCAAAGCCAAGCCTGCCAGAAATTAGTCTTCCGGAGCCTGTAGATTCGGTGAGGGCTCAGGATGAGTGGTGGGTAATTAGCTCCTCTAGTTTGCTTTGAATTGTGTGCCCATCCTCTTTTGTCAAGAGTATAATCACAGGGGAATGCTGTAGAAGTTGGGACTGGTTCTTTTTCGGACGTCTTAGGTTTGAACACCATTTCGGTCTTGTACTGTACTTGCAGTTCTTATGAATCCATTAGTTCGAGAAGCTTTTAATATGAGAAGCTCTCTCCTGTCTACGTTCGTCAGCCAAAATTTGCTTTGTTGCGAGTGTTCTAGGATGTTTGAAGAATTAAATACCTTTATATACTCGCTTGCGATGAATTTTTATTCTGGGTTTTGCCAATTGTACGTTCTGGGTAATTACTATTGTGAACCTTCCCTTCACTGTTGGAAATGCTCAATGAATGCATTCTTATATCTAAGGGGGGGTTAAGCGGGGACCTTGAAGTTAGCCATACGGGCATCAATGTGGTCTCAAAATGGGTACAATATGCCGTGGCATCGACCCTGCACACGGTGATTTGCAGTTTGTTTCTCGTTGATGCGGGGCTGAGTGGAAAAAGCAGAAGCACAATTCATTTGAACTGTCCCCAAATAGAGGCACTCAGGATGGCTTGATTTCAACTTCCATGCAGCAGTCGATTTAAAGTTCATGATTCCCCAAATTCTTGCTGCTTTTTGACAACCTCTTCCCATTCTCTTGACCTCACACAAGTCTGATTTTGATTCGATATTTACCAGCTTCCAATCAACCCCCAAAGTCCTTTTAGAATCGAAGATGATTTCGTTTCTCAATCGGTCCCATCCTTCATAAGATATAGGGTCAAATGGACGAGTGCGCGCCAGTCAGATCACAGATCCGGGTATTTCCCACTTTTGAACCTAGAACTTCAGAGGTGATCCCACTTCAATCTGGGTTCCTGGTTTTTCTAAGGTGTACTTCTCTCCAAGGATCCACCAATTGTAGGGCTGAGCTAAGCCCTCTCGTTTGTGGCGTCGCTTCCCCTATTGAAATCCCCGACATCGCCAAGCAAAATCACAAGCGAGTTTAAATCCAAAATATTGCATCTCAGCCCTTTCAGCACCAGGCTGCATCTTGGCGCGAATGGTGGTCTTCTCGTTTCACTCTCCCTTTAGAGCCCGTTCGGCCAGACACTTGCCCCTTTTTTTTCCGGCGTACAAACGATTGCCCTTCTAATATCCCGTACGAGGGGCATTACGTCTTTATAGGGGCGTTCGGCCGGGCCCGTACGATGGGCGGTAAAACGGGCATTACGGATTATTGATAGTTTAGTTAGCTTATAGTAGGCCGCTAATTATGAATAAACATAAAAATAATATAGCAGGAAGGTATTAACTCACGCGCAGGAAAGTAGGACGCGCCTGCAGAGCACCAAAATAGCGCGATCCCGGTGATTATTTAGCTCCAGCACGTGCAAAAGACGCTAAAAGGGACATTAAAAGGGATATCACGGACGTAAAGTTAGTCATTTTCTCATTTTACGGGTATCACGAGGGACATCGTCAATTTGTATAGGAGCTAATGCGCGACATTAAAAGAGACATCAAAAGGGACATCGTTATTTGGCCGGACGCCATTCTACAGGGGCGGAACGGGGACATCGCGGGTATTACGAGGGACATCGTCTCGCCGAACTGGCTCTTAACCTGGCGATGGATCGTGAAGGACTTTTTTCTCGATGTCCGAAAAAATGCAGGCCACACGCCCTACGACACACCCCGAAGTTTGTGGAAGGTCGCTTGAAATTGAGCACTTCCTGCATGGAGTATCACAGGAGAAAACAAAAGGTATGGACTTCAAAAGGATTTGATGGCATGAAGGTGGGCAAGAAAGCTAATAGGAACCCAGTGTGACCAAAGGCAGCCTCGTGGACACTGTGCCAGGAGATATCCTCCTCCGCCGTGCATATATCGAACCTTTCAGTGAGCATGGTTGTTGGCTTTCGCAGATCCAAGTTAATGAAAGTAAAAGGGAAATCTCAAATCCATCCAAAGATCAAGCTGACATTTCAGAATGGCAATTCTTGCAATTGCAGGAATTCGGAACTTCCATGAAAGCTGAGTTGCTCTGGGTAGCAAACAAGTCAATTATGAAGAGTGCAGATCCCTGTCGTGTCCTCTCTCGCAGGAAGTTGAGAAACTCTTATTCTATGAAAAATCGGATTTGGAACTGCATCATATTTCCTTCGAAACTCTAGAACAGTTCAGCTCATAGAATTACCAGCAGCTTGTCTCTGCTATGATATCCGACCTTCCCACAGCTGTACTTGGGGAGTCACTTGCTGCGGAGGATACTTTGCTGAAACTGTCGAAATGAGGTGAAAGCCGGCTACCTTCTTTTCTCCAAACGAATTCTAAAGGGCATAGGCAATCAAAAGAGGACCCCCAATTCAGAAGTAATTCCTTGTAACGTCGTGCAGTTCCACCGCCTAGCCATTTCAGATTAGTGCCGTGGAGCCTGCACTTTCTAGGAATAACTCTTACAGTCCAGAGCGCAGAACTACTCCAAATTTGTAAGTGGAATATGTTTAATATAAGGAAATACATAGCAGCTACTGATATCGTACAGTTTTGAAGATCATATGCAAATATGTGGTATCCATTGATGGGAATCCGGCGCCAAACTGCTATAAAAGTTACTGGGTGCAATGGTCTATAGATTCAATTCTTTTAGCCCACCTAGCTATCCTCACACCTGCCATCTATCAAGCAGAAGCACAAAACGAACCTCCAGGACAGTCCCCAATCACACTTCGCTACAAGGTCAAACGCATTGAACTGCTCAATGGAATGCTCGGGAACGAAGAGAGCGCTACTTCTCCCGAAACCGTCGCTGGTGTTCTCTATCTGATGGCGAATGAGTGGTATTGGTGCAATCGTGATGTTATGCAAAACCATATGGTAGGACTGAAAGAGATGATTCGATTGCGTGGTGTGTTGGACAATTTGGGACTGAGTGGACTTATGAGGAAGATGGTTCTTCAGTATGTGCTGAGGAGTTCATCGAACATTCTGTTTTGCAAGAGTTCGAACTTCTTGAGCACCATTGACTATAACGTTGCGTGCTCGCACGACATCAAGCCTGCTTTTCTGCATGTGGAGCCCACTCAACCTCGGCACCTAGTTGAAATGAGTATCCAATTTGTGGCTGTGAACCAGGAGAGCCAGTAGCTGAACCCTACTATCGCTTAAGCTGATCACTACTATCAATTAGCGAGAATACCCTTGTATTTTCCATAGTAGGGATCAACTTTCCTCACCAAAGGTCACACTGTATCCACTATCTTCAATAATATATAGACACCTGTCCTCGTTCACACCCTCCTTCTAACCCCGACCTCCTCACTACGGCCCGCTAGGCACCCGCTAGGCATACTCCTAGCATATGGAACCTATATACCTAGCATATGCTAACCCTAATCCGTAGGGCCTTTACGCTTTGATATATCCCAATACTGGGGGCTCTCACCGCCCCCTAACCCCCTAGGACTAACCCAGACCCTAACCCCTGGCCCTAAGCCCTCTCGCAAGCTCGGGGCTAACCCGAACCCTCTTAGCCTGCATGCAGAGCATAAGGAGAGCATAAGGAGAGCATATACTGAACTATAGTAGGGACAGCTTAAAGGGCGAGGATGGCTCAAGCGATAGTAGTGATCAGCTAAATAAATGAGCCTATGCAGAGCTTGATAGAAGTGGCCAGCTTAAGCGATGGTAGGGCTCAACTAAAACCCCAGAGATCGGATCGCCAGACAGCCCATCACTTGCTTCACCTGCCTTTAGAAAGTGATTTCATATACAACGGCTGCAGAATTGCCGCCCTCATTTACTGCAAAGCCACCGCCGAGCGAGCTTTACTCACAAAGGTTTGCATGTTGAAAGAACTTAATCATCTCTGGGCGAATATGTGGCGAGTCAAACTTTCCTGGTGGAAACAGATTCCCGGGATTTTCCTCTTCATCATCGCATCTGGACTTTCGGCGACAGAACTTACTCCACATGGAAGATTTACGAAAGCAATGTTCAAGACGGCTATCTCGTTCATTGGTTTGGACTATTTTGATTTTGTTGACGCTGCTCTGATGGGTTTTGTGAAGCTGCAGTGGTTGAGAACTGAAGGTTCAGAGGTTCAGTGACCGTCGAAGTCTGTACCGTTGGAGTTTATTCATATATACGAATTTTAGAAGAGAAATGCAGTTACGAACGAGCAACCTTTTTTTCTCGTTAGGAGGGTGTCTCGTGACAATTTTCGGACCGTCAACTCTCGCCAAAGCCCCTTTTGAGTTTGAATAGGGGCTTCGCCAAAAAGTAATTACCCCACTCCCGCTAAAGCCCTTGCGGCCACAGCTACCTTCCATAACTCCAGCACTGGCTGCCAAACATAAAGCGAGTTGAATTGATATGTTGAATAAAAAATCTTCTGCAATGTAATAAAGACTTTGGTCTTTTGATTTATCCTCGGGACTGCCGAGAATAGTCTAGTGGCGCTTACTAAACTTCGGTACCTGCTCCGATGTTTTAGAACTTCACCATTTTCAGTTAGCAAGGTTCTCCGATATTTGGATCCCTGCACCTCGCAGCGCGCAAGGAGGCTTCATCCTTTCTCCGCGTCCTCGCGGCCTCGCGGGCACCACAAGCATCATTATCTGCGCGGCTGCTCCTGCCCTCAGAATCTCTCCCAGTTCTTCCCAAAGCCTCGAATCTACACAAACCTCCCGTCGATCAATTGCTACATTTCAAACCTCTCAAACTTGGACGCTGCACGCTGGCAGCACGGAAACACCGGACAATTGACGATCGCTCTGTAGATGTAGTACTGGTCTCGGAGGCGCATTACACAGGGAGAAGGTTGAAAACATGCCGAATCAATAACACTGGTACAAAATAAGGATCTGCGGGCCGAAGGGCACAATCGACGCCATGACAGACGCTGGGGGAGATAGGACTCTGCGACAGCTTGAGCCACACTGGAATCGCGGAATGATTGCTGCCTCCATTGTTATCTCTCTTCTTGGTGCATTCACATCTACCCAATTGTATGCTCCCCGTTACCATTGACTGCAATCGTAAAGACTAACATTTGCTCCAGGATGTGCCAAGCCAGAGCCTCGATTAGTTTCAATGCCGTGCTTGTTTGGATATTACTTGCTAGCCTGACATTTGGATTCTGTTCGATATGGAGTCTTCATTTTGTGGCAATGTTGGCATACGAATTGGATATTTCGATTGGGATCAACACAGGTTTAACAATTCTCAGCTCTGCGCTGGCTGTTGTTTTCACCTTTGCAGCTTTGGGGTCTGACCTGCTGTGGGAAGTCTACCGCCGAGAACGAACAAGGACAAATGGGAAACGTAGGAGAAGGAAGTTGCCAAATGGCTTAAGAAGTCGACCACGAGGACAGGCCTCGGACCTCGACTCCAGACCACTCCTCACTCAGTCAGAGGACCTCGAAGATTTCTCGCCAGGGCCCACCTCGGGCCCGGACCCATTTGAGCTGGAGGGAGTTGAAGTGGAGGACAGCATACCCGCCCAGGACAATCACCAATTTCGGCCTTCTTTCGCACGGCAGTATTCAACAGGCAGCAAATCAGCAAGAAAGATATCTACTTTGCCGGTGCTCGGGTCTTCCAATCATAGCTTGATCCGACACTCAGAGGAGAACCAAGAACTAGGGAACACGGACAGTACGACAAATTTCACAGACTCAGGCGACCACTCAACCTCAGGGCGGTCTTCCTCATTGTTGGGTTCCAGTTCTACCTCTACGTTCGCGCTTAGCAGTATTGTGAACATTGCTTATCTCACCACATCTCCAGCCAAGAATATTTTCTTTTTGACTGGAGAAACACTGTATTTGGGCTGTACGTGGAAGAACATCGCGAAGGGATTTGTATGGTCTCTCGCCATTACTAGCATGCATTACGCTGGGATTAATGCTCTGAGTATTCCTAGTGGCTATTGCACACTAAATTACGCCCTCGTGGCATTATCTGGCATAATTAGTTGGCTCGTATGCATCGTGGGGTGTATCCTGATGTCTCAAATGGAGACACATTTGGGCCAACAGTTTCTCTTCTCCATTGCAGCAACGACAGGAGTTGCCGCCATGCATTTTACTGGTAAGTCATTACGACCGCCTTCTGACGTTCTCATACTGACCTCGCCTAGGAATGGCAGCTGCAACATTCTGGACCAAATCACCACCGACGGAGGCAAGAGGCTATCCACCTATCCTAGCAACTGCTGTAGTTAGTATCGCAATTGCAACTTGCATGGCGGCTAATGGCCTCTTAGCCCATGCTGTAACAGTTTCTCGAAACAAGCTGGCAGAGGTCGTATCGACACGAAAGAAGCTGTGGAGGACAATTGCCCAAAAAGAGAATGCTGAAGCCGCAGCCGCTGCTAGAAGCGATTTTATTGCTTCTGCATCTCACGAAATCAGGACTCCGCTACATCACCTCCAAGGATACAGTGACCTGCTCTCACAGACGGAATTAACCGAAGAAGGCCGTGTGCTACTCCATGCCATTCAACGAGCTACCAAAACTTTATCATTGAGTAAGCTACAAAATTCCCCTCGCTGCTAGCATCTTTTAACCCAAACCCAAATCAGTCACAAATAACGTCTTGGATTGGTCGAAATTGGAAAGTGACTCTGAAAGTATAGCCCGCCCTGTCGCTCTCGACATCAGAACCGTCTGCGAAGCAATTCTTGTGTTGCTACCTAATAAAGATGATGAAGCAGAGGTGGAAATAATGGTCGTCGTCAGGCCCGACGTTCCAAAGTCAATCTTCTTGGATGAGACTTACATTCATCGAATCTTGATGAATCTTCTCTCCAATGCGCTAAAGTTCACAAGATCTGGTTACATCATGTTACTAGTTGAGTTTGAAGACGGCAAGCTTGTGGCTACTGTGAAAGACACTGGCCCTGGGGTGCCTCCATCCTTTTTACCTCAACTTTTTGAGCCATTCAAACAAGCTCAGACGAGAGGCTCGCAGAGAGGAACGGGGCTCGGCCTGAGCATCGTCAAACAGTTACTCCATAACATGAACGGCAGCATTATTGTTGAGAGCAGACATCCCGAGGTCGAGGGAGTTGAGCCAGGACAGACTGGCAGTACATTCACGATCTCTATTCCCGTGCAATCTGGCACAGAGGCTAACTCGGCCGACGTGCAAACGCTCGCGAAGATTGCAATTCTCCACGGTGGTAATGAACGAGCTATCGAAGGGCTTCGAATTGCCTGGGAGAAATTCGGATTTGAGGTCGTCGTAGCACATAACACTGCGGCTCTAGCGGGTGTTGACTGGAAGTATATATGGGCAGATCTTCTGTTCCTGAAGGCAAATCCGGCGTGTCTACAGGCCCTTTTGAAACAGGATTCATGGAGAGTCCTCGTCCCATACGATACTCTCCATCCGATACATCAGATTCCAGAACTTGAAACTGCTCGACAATTTGTTCCACTACCGAGGCCATTGATATGGCATACATTCTCACATCGTATGGCTGTAGCAAAACAAGGGCCAATGAAATCCGAGGTTTCAAGGACGGTGAGGTTCGCATCGACGGTCAATTTTGTAGATGAAAATGACAAAGCACAAGCACCAAAATCGACTGCAAAGAACCTTGTTATCCTGCTCGTTGAAGACAACCCGGTATGTCGTTTCTCCCATGCTTATCTGCACAAAATCTCTTGCTAACTCATCGCAGATCAATCAAAAGCTCGGCCAAAAGATGTTGACCTCCCTGGGATTCAAAGTCTGGCTCGCGGAAAATGGCCAAGAAGCGATCGGTCAAATTCTAGAGAACGACTCAGCCATAGATGCGATACTTATGGATCAGTCTATGCCTGTGAAGGATGGAGTCATGGCCACGAAGGAGATTCGAGAGATGGAGGCAGCCGGTGCCCTTTCCCGACGACATCCGATTATTGCTCTGACGGCGGTCGTGAGTTCTGAAGCACAGGCGTTGTTCAAGTCTGCTGGTGCTGATGACTTTCTTGCTAAGCCACTTTCTTTGGCTAAGCTCGAGCACACGTTGTCTATTCATCTGCCTGTGAAACGGAGGTGAACTGGCAGGTTGACAAGCAGAGGCCGAAAATTTGGCATACTTGCGGGGGCTTGCTATGGCGGTACCGCTCACATATCAGGAAATTCGCTGCAAGCTAGTTGAGTAATGTTTGCCTTGAAATGCTAAATCCCAGTCTTAGTACTGGCACAGCATCAGCCATTAAACGGAGGACGGGGAGGAGGCGTAGAGTTTCGCGAGGTCCGAGGTAGAGGAACCTTTTCTGATTTTCAACTCCGATTTCACATATCAAAAGCTGACAGACATCCTCCACAGGACTATCGGATAACTCTATCACATGAAGGGGTTGACTTGAAGATCGAATACAAGTTTGTACATAACTTAGACACAAGATAGATGCGGCTGACGATGTAGGTTTAAGACGAGGATGAGCTTGGGTACACACATCAGATCTGTAGAATGTATAGGTATTCTCCTTCCAGCTAGTTGCATAGAATCGAGCATATAGACGCAAAATAAGATCCCTGGAATCAAATTCCTGTCTCTCCAAGATCTTTGAAGATGGTTCGGACCTTATAGCTCGTCCGAAGTGGAGGATACCAGAGACTGTACCACTTTGGGAGGCAGAGCATTCGGGCTTACACAAGATCAATCCACTGAGACCCCACCGAATCTATAGAATTATAAGCTTAATTCGTACATATTCGTATCTTCGCAAAGTGTGAGTCCCCATTTCACACTCGCTGCTGGGATTAAAAGCACTGGAATGCGCATACTATGGTACTCGTGGAAACAAAGGTTAATTTTTGGTTCCAACATGTTCTGCGCTAACAGGGATAATTGACCAAACGTTCTTTCAGTTTCGAAGAAGTATCACCTGAATTAGTTCAGCCTAGAAGTGGTGACTTTAAATCTGTTTCCCTGGGTACGAAGTACGAAGGACACGTTGAATTTGACGCTCAGGCGCTGGTGGCGCTACAGGCCCCTATCCGAAGCGAGATTACCTCAAGTAGTGGCCACAGGGGTTCGCGTTTTGGCTTGCTGGTGGTACAGTACATGAATCTATACAACAGCAGCCAGCCCCCTCCACCACCTTCCACCCATCTACAATTAATATCTCTCAAACGTCTCTCAAAACGTCATCAACAATTGGAGCCGTCCACTTGATGCCCATAAGAGAGTAGAACGAAGCAGGAGCTAGTTTTTGCCATCGTCCAAGATGCGCGCCCCCGTTGCGCTGTCCCTGTCGCTGGGAGCAACAATTGCCAGCGCCAAGCTTCAACCTCGACGGACCACCATTATTCCGGATTACGTCACGAATTATGGTAGATAAAGTCTTTTCCTACTAACCGGCCATCACTAACCTCTAGGTAGCGCCATTAGTATATCTCGACCAGAACGACGTCTACCTTCCTTCCGACATTCAAGCACAATTGAACAACACTTACCCCGCACTCAACTACACAGCGTTGCCCAAGGCGGATGTCCCTTCACCACTCCTCCTTTCAGATCTTGAACAACTCAACATTCGAGGAAATTGCGGGCAGAACTTCGATGCATGCCCCATCTATCTTACCTCCAAAGACAATGTGACGACGGACCCACCTTGGCTTTATGGCGTCCTGCCTGATCCCGTGACTGGCAAGACTGTCGGCGCGAGATCTTGCGCTATTATTGTCAATGACCATGGAGGCGGACTTGTTGATGCTTATTATATGTACTTCTACGCTTTCAACTACGGATCCGTTGTTTTGGGGCAGCTCCTTGGGAATCATGTTGGAGATTGGGAGCACAGCATGGTGAGATTCAAGGAAGGAATCCCCATCTCCGTCTGGCTCAGTCAACATGAAGTAAGTTGCTCCTTCGAAGAGAAACGCAACCGCCGCTGATGGTGGATAGTATGGACAAGCTTTCACATATGACGCGTTGTTAAAAAAGGGTCCTCGGCCCATAATCTACAGTGCATTTGGCTCTCACGCCAATTTCGCAGTAGCAGGGACGCACTCCCGAAACGTATCCGTCGTAACAGTAAATGACTATACTTCGCCTGGCCCGGTATGGGATCCTACTCTGTCAGCATACTTCTACACCTATACACCGTCGTCAGCCACAAATGGCACATTCGTGCCTTCCGACCCTACGACTCCCACAGGATGGCTCTACTTCGAAGGCAGGTGGGGTGATGAACAGTATCTCGACAGCGACCCTAGACAAGTGAACTTCCTGAATGCCAGCATTGCTTGGAAGTATGAGACTGGGCCAACTGGACCTTTGGACAAAGGCTTGAATCGGACGGATGTGTGCCCGAATGTGTCGGGGACGCCTTGCACAACTTTAAGTGTGTTGCCTATCACCAGTGGCTCAGGTATCCCGGCCACGGTCACAAGAACAACTTCAAGCCAATTTTCGGTGCCTACGGGAACGGGTGGGGGGAATAGTACTTCTTCTAGAAGTGCGGGTTCAACTAGCTCGACGTTGACCAGCACAAACGGGGCCGGAGGTTTGAACGTCAAGGTTGGGTTTGCTTTCTGGGGAGTTGTGGTGGCTTTGCTGGTTTGGTGACTTGATACAGTCACCGATGAAAGCTCATCGTACTACCTAATGGACGGATTTACCGGCCCGGCTCGCGCTCCCCGATCTCGTCGTTGACGAGCATCGCCCTTGGACCGAAGCACAAATGAGAGCATTTGGTAACGCCTAGGCACACTTTATAAGCTTGCATGCTCGCCCTTGAAACCATTTTGCCCTGCATGTGATTGTAGAAAGTGGCGCAACCCACCCTCGTCCCCATGCAGCAATGATCAAGCCCCAAGGCTCCAGCCTTTGTCGCCTTGACCACCAATTTTAAGCAACGGATCACCTGCAAGAAAACAAGACGGTAATTCATCCCACTATCACCAGTTTTCGTTAAATATTTGAATGATGAAGAAGATGTTGGTGCACAACGTCCCAGACGAGATTCTCCTCCAGATCTGCTCAAGTCTCACCAGCCACGAGCTCTACCAACTCTCACTGTCATGTCGAGCCTTATCTCGAGTGGCTTTTGAGGTCCTCTCCCGCGCCATCAAGCTTGACTACGCATACCGCGATGATGGAAGCCTCTCGCATCTGAACGGCTTCATAACGAAACTCGAACGTCGTTCTAGCGGCTTCCTCTCAGACATCAGCATAGCCCACCTCTCATGGCCCATCGGTAGCGAGCTTCGTCGCCGCATGCATCACATTTTATCCGTTCTCCCCAATATACAGACTCTGAATCTAAAAGAGCAATTTGGCTCGCTTCGGGGGTTCTTTATTGGGAGTGGAGATCTAGTAGGACTGGATGAGAATCTGTACAATATGTTGCTGCAAATACCGTCTGCATCTACACTTCGCAGTCTTACCATCTCGGATACCAGGATCACGGCTCATGATATTCTGAAACTATTTGCAATGAGGCAGCTAGAACATTTGTCTCTCAATGGCTTCAATTATGCCATGGGTATAGAACCTGGTGAAGAGGTGCCTCACTCACAACTGCAAAGTCTAACTATCTCGACTTCGGCGAACCCCACTGGTCGCCATATCAACATTGTACTTGCACGAACCCCCAAACTGAGGAAATTCACCTGGAATTTCGACCTCAGCTCAACGTTGAAACAAGAGGCAATCTGGCGAGCGCTGTCGCCAGCAGCCATGGGCGAGGCTCTCAGCCCTCTGAGGTCGACTCTCGAAGAATTGTATATATCCATGGCACCTAGTCGGTTTCAAAACGATTCAACAAGTCTGAATCTTTCTAACTTCTTGAAATTGAGGATTTTGAAAGTCCACGAGGAAGTTCTTTTCCCGTCGTATAATGAGCTGGGTTATGTTGTCTTCTGTCATGGTCTTGAGGCACAACTCTGTGAACGCTTGCCTCCAAATCTGGAGATGTTGGAGGTGAGACGTCAGAGAGAGATATAAACCCTCAAATATCTTCTAGTGCTTGGCTGACTCATGAAATGTGCGTAGATCGTGTTTGACCGCGCTGGCCGAAACGACTGGTGGGCTACAGAGAATCATAAGTTGCTTTTCTGCTCAGAAGGTAGCGAGAGATCGCGTGTTAAGACGCCAAGACATATTTCAATCACGGAGAGATCATGTGCTGCTCTTGGTGAGAGAGAACTTGAGGATTGCGCGTTAGAGCCACCAGATGAAGTGAAGTGGGCTTTCGATAAAGCAGGAGCCACATTCAAGGTTTTTAAGAGGGCAAGAGAGGTACCACTTAGCTAAAGCATTGACCCATTCCGAGATTGCACGATGCACACTCGTTTCTAGAACCTTGACTGAGGAGGATTCGAGCAAAGGTCTTCTGCGTCCTCCTACAAAGGTGTGCTATCTCACTCTTTATACCGTATCAACCTTCTCAATGCCCAGGCTCTTCCCTCCCTCATCGAAAACTTGCTTCACCCACCCAATCCCATCATCAAGCCACCCCTGCCTCCCAGGTCTCATCCCCTCTATCTGCGCACTCTCCTTCTCAAGCGTCCCCAGTGCAATATCAAAATACGGGCCCCAGTTCTCCTCTTTGCTCATCTCGTCACCGAGGCCCGAATACAGGAAGCTCAATGGCGTTCCGCAGCGCCCACAAAACGTCCTGTGCGCCTGCTCAGAGCTATCAAAAACTTTGATATACGTCGCTTCCTCTAACTCCTTACTCGGGCGGAGGACTTCTGCCGTTGTCTTTGGGGTGATACGCTCTTCACTTGTGTTCGAGTCGGAACTCGTGTTGCGGGCCAGAAGGGAGAAAGTCGCCCATCGCTGCGGGCAAATAAACCAAGCCTGAATAATCGCACCCGAGATCCGACGACAGGAGTTACAGTGATCGAGACTGATGACCGGTAAGCGTGCGGCCACCTTGGTCTGAGCACCGAATGGTCGTTTTGGTGGGTGGCGTTCGGAATCGAGGAGCGGGCGGGACTCGAAGGCCGGGATGAAGATTGTGTAGGTTATTGCTTTGCAGAAGCAGCCGCCGTGGACTGAGAAGGGGGTCGTGGGCAGAGAGGACATCTTGACCTGGTGATGGAGTTGTGGAGAGGGAGGATGGTGTGCTGAAGACGGAAGTGGGGGAGGAGGGGGTTTGAAGGCGGGGGCGGGGTGATTATTGAGGCGTCTGACGCGCGCTGGGTATCCTTGCTTGTTTGTGAGTGCAAAGGGGAGAGAGCTCCGAGCTAGTTTGTTTTTTGAACCGGGTGAGTTCACGGGGAACATCTCGAAATTACAACGTTTCATCGATGCCGAGATTTCTTGTATGTATATGTATTAGGAAATCCAAAGGCACCAGTCTAGGTTTATAAGCGCCACTTGAATAGAAAGCCTGTTGTTACTTGAGGAATTTGAAGTGTTGCGAGGGAAATCTGATCCTTGAGCGAACATCCTCTTAACGGATTGCTTGGGTAGATACCAAAACTGTTCGCATCGGCTGAACAAATAAAGAGGCTCCAAAATCACTTTAAAGCCTTCAAGCGCGTTGAACGTAAGAACAGCGCCAAAATTCTAAAAATGGTATAATCAAATGGAGTGTTATGCCGCGGCAAAAACCGCGGGAAATTTTAAGTTGAGATTCTTAATCCAGGTCGCGGGGTTCGTCACTGTTGTTCAATTTCATCTGCTGGTGCGACATCAGTAGATTTCCCCCCAACACCAGCTGAATAACCGGCAGTTAATGCACGCAAATTGAGCAGAGTAGGGAGCTTCATTGAGGTTAAAAGAATTAATTAAAGCTAGCCAGAAATGAGCTCAAAGTGAGGTGTGGAAGCTCTGGAATATATATGCAAAGAGCTCGGCTAGAACTATGCGAAGCGATCGCGCTACGCCCAATCGAGAGATCCAAACTACAACAGTAGTTAAAAGCTCAGTTCATCTACTCATTCAGATCTGGCACGCAGCGTCATTAGGTTCACGTTTTAACTGATGATATCTACCTGGTATCTCATTTGATTCTGAAATTCGGGTAACGGACGACAGCCAATGGCCACTCTGTTATCGGAGTACTCCGTAGCCAGCTTTCTGCGTCGCCTGTAAAGACATAAGTTCTGAGCTAGTAGCCAAGAGCTTGATAGTGTGATCATTAACTCTATCCCGCGTCAATTCGAAAGGCAGTATCTCTGAATGGTTGTTGAGTTGACATGATGGGGGATTTGTTTATCTGAAAGAACTCGGCGGGAGTAAACGAGGTTGATTCCATACGGGAACCAGACGGGAACCAGACGGAAAACGGGCGACGAACGAGGAGGTTAAGCACCAAAATATTCTCATCGCCTGTTTGGCGGCAATTGAGAGATATAGAGAACATATAGTCGGTCCGATCCGAAACCAATAAAAGAAAAGAAAAGAAAGTCTGCTATAATACTAATTAATATAAGTTATTAGTTAGAGTTATTATATACCTTATAGCGAATAATTCTCCGTTCCCTGATTTTTTAATATCTTTATTATCGCGAGAGTTATAAAGCACACAATTATATTTATATAATCTTATATAGAGATTCCGCGTTTCGTTTTATTAAAAAAATCACGCCTTATATCATATATATAGCTATATATAATTAAAATAATAACTATATAAATGGAATTTAATATTTAGTATATAATTAAGCTTTGTAATATAAGAATAAAGTTAATATAAATTGAAATACGTAAAGTAAAAGAAATAAATTTAGTAGAGGGTTTATATTATAGTAAATACAGATGTATTATAATAATATAAGATAATAGAGATGAGAGAGGTGTGATATAGAGGGCTAGAGCTTAAATATAGTACTTGCGGTCACCTGAGGCCAAGTCACGCGGCTAGCCTATAGTTACTATATAATAGTTTATATACTTCTATTATTAAACTAACTTAATAAGAGGAATTATATATATAATTACTAATATAAAATTATTAACTTTTAATACTTTATATTTTCTTTAATAATAACTCTTAAAATTTAAGATTCTGTATATATAGTAAGCTTATAGAAACTTAAAGCTATTACAAGTCTAAGTTTTAATATGCTATTTACTTGAGTAGGCACACGTGACTTCTTGAAATATTTTTGCATTTTATTAGTTAAAAAAAACAAAGAGCAAATACAGCATGGTCAAATTCCGTTGTATTAAAAGAGAACCAACAAAGAAGGGAAGTAAGAGCTTGCGAGAGAAGCACATACTTAAATATTAAATGACACCTGCAAGTCATGTAATATTGGCTAAATCCGGTAGAGTTGGGAATGCGGTAAGTGAATGGGTGACATGCAACCGTGACAAAAAGTATAATTTGTCCGTGTATTTTAAAATTCAATCACTAATTAACCACGAATCCTATTAGAAATTGGGTTAATAGGTTTTATCTAACTGGTCCTGTCCTATAATTGTACTACTCAGTATGAATAAATCGGGGTTGTGAATAAAAAGTTGCTATGGGCGCGGAAGGGCAACCGTTTTGCCGTTTTTGGATCGGACCGACTGTGGTAGTATACAGTTGAATCTAAAAACCCCTGCAAGACATTCATATCAATATGAAAAGAGTGCCGGCATCCTCGTTCCCTCGTTTATTGTCTTACTAACTCGTGCTATTCTTCGTTGACATCCGTTGCAAGGACTCATCAGGACGGAGATACTTGACATTCATTCCCTCGGGTCAACATTCATCATACTAGCAATGCGTTTTTCAGTCAGTACCGTTGCTCTGCTGGCAACCGTGGCCAATGGCTCAGTGCTTTCGTGGACAGAACCTGTCAGCGGAGTTCAGTACAGCGTGGGCATCCCCGAGGTTGCAGCAGCGCCGTTTGACATATACACGTCCATTGTGGCCCCAATAGACGTGACCTGGGCTGCCGTCGCCTACGGTGGATGCATGCTCAGGAGCCCCCTCCTCGTCGCCTGGCCACACGGTACTAATGTCGTAGTGTCACCTCGTTGGGCGACGTAAGTCACAAAGTAAACAATTTTCTCTCAATTTGGACACTGACGATAATAAAAGTGCGTACCATCCACCCGCGCTTTATAACGACACCATCGCGAAGGTCCTCAAAACTTCAACCGTCAATGCCACACACTGGAAGGCGGACGTGGTCTGTTGTGGGTGTAGCTCATGGTTCGGTGGCGCTGCCTCTGTCCCAGCCATGGGCGATACCTTCTTCGGGTATGCCGTGAGCAACCTTTCCATAGCGAATCCAGCCTCGCCGAGCACCAGCATCGGGTTCCATAATGTTGTGAAGGGCCACTGGGAGTTCAATATCACCGATGCTCGCAACTCTGCTGGCGACTTTTCGAAGCTCACAATGCCTATTTGAAGGTTGGGCGGGAACCATGGGCATTTCCAACCCCAAAACCAATTTTGTGCCTTTTATATGATTCACTAAATCACTTTGCAAGAGTTTTAAACTTACTCTAGCTTCTTTAACTGTATAAATATAAATTATAATCTGTCACAATTAATAGTTGTTGCATATTTATCAAGTGAAGTAGGAGACTTTGGTTCTGCGATGCCTGAAAGCATTGCTAAAATCACGGACTTTTAAGGGGGGGGGCTCGTAAGGGGGTTGTCCGCTAGCACTTGAGATACAAATTGGTACTCCTAAAAACGAACGAAGGCAAATTATCAGGACTTAGAATTTTAAGCAATGCGTCAATTGAGAGATTTACTTGGTGTCTCACCAGTTGAAACAATCAGAATCGACGTCGAGGGTAGAACAGAATTCATGGTTCGCTCCCTGCGTGCCAGCCCGCTTGCCCCTTCGCGCTCCCCACGTTACTAATAAGGGCGCGTTTCGCAACCCTCGAACACCAGCATTTGGTCAGTATTCGAACACTAGCTTTTGAATATTACAAAAATAAGCCGCATTTTTTCGTATGCTAGCAAATATTGCTAGCATTTGATTGCCAGCATTCGATCCCATACAAATCGCAGTTTTTTCAGAACCACCTATTATAGGTGGTTCTGAAAAAGCTTGGTATTTGGATGCTAGCTTTTGCCTTTTCTAACTACCTTTATAGCGCTTCCTAAGGCACGATATTTTAATTATTATATAAATATTACGCTTGTGGTGCAATTCTTATTATGAATTCTTTTTAGTAGGGAAGCTATAATAAAGTAATTAATTAATTAATTAATTACTTTTGCCTCAGAAGAGGATTAATTATTGGGCTATAATACCCTACAATTATAGGAAGTAATTATTAATAAAAAAAGCAAGCCTTAAGATTTAAGATCACCGGAGATTACTCTAAAACTTCCGTCACTGAAATAGTTATTGAGTTTTTTGCATTTTGCGAAACACTTCTAAATTATGCTAATACTAGCTTTAAATATTGAGTATTGAACGCTAGTAACGGTTGTTGGCAATTGCTAGTAATCAAAAGACGTGCGTCCGTGCGAAATAGGGCCTAAGATATCTAGCCTTCCAAGTATCGAGACTAATATAGTGAAGCTATCAACTTCTCCATCGCTGCGGCCGATAATACTGGCAATGCCATGGCGCTGCCTACCGCGTCGTCGCTAATCCAGATACTTACGACAATCTTCAGAAAGAACTCCATTACGCATTCCTAACTTTGAGTACCGACCTAGACTATGCAACTCCCGAAAGACTGCTATACCTCGTTGGCGTTGTGAACGAGGGTCAGGTGCTCTCATATAGTGTGATCAGCCGACTTGCTTGTGCAACTCTTGATGCTGGCGCGACTTTCAATGGGCAAACTTTGTTCCTGCCGGTGTATTTCTCCCTTACCAACCAATCTAGCAGTCCTGTCTATAACTAAGACTCCGCCTCGATAAACCGTCTCCATGAGCTCCTAAATAATGCACCGCAACCAAGCCGCCTTTCCACCTCCAGACACATTCGAATTCGAATGCTCAAGAGGTGAATTATGCTGTTGTAGTGCTGGGATTTGTGCCGCTGTTTTGCGTGGCGTATTATTGGGTGCCCTGGGTTTGGGGGGCGGGACTTCTTTACGGGATCTGTGAGAACTATTAATCACATTTTGGACGAGAATGGGAAGGAGAATGAAGCAAAGTGACTGACAGATGGAGCTTCGGAGAAGGCGATTTGATCAGCTCTAGCTTTTCTGTGTTGGGTATTAGCCCGAGATTATTGGGTTGAGTCCCAATGTTGATACCCCTGCTGGGTTTCGCTTCAGAAGAAAAACGAACATGAACCGATCTCGAATCGATTATGGTTATCCAACAGGTGGAAAGTGCAACAAAACTTGGCACTATTCAAACATGCTTGGTCCAGACGTGGATTGGATGAACCAGGTAGATACGGGAGAAGACGTCCCCGGCCACGAGCATAGATTCCCTAACACAGCATCAGATAAGCCACCTGACCCCTCTAAGTTTTGAAGTCTTTGGCGAGCTATACACCATTTGTATGAAAATTGAAGCAATTGCCCACCTTAAAGAGTGATATATTACATAAAGTGTAGAGTGCAGACGAGAAGGGCCTGGACAATTAGGAGGCTTTTAGACAGTTGTAGTAGCTGTCGCAGAGGCAGAGGCAGAGGCATATATTGGACCTATCCAACAAAGGCATGGGCCGCATGGCCGGATTGTTTAGGAGTAGCAGATCGAATACACACTATTTGTACATACTACCCTCTTGTCCCACCAGGGAGGGAAAGTTGAATTGCAGACCAAGAAAAACAAAAGGCGAATCAATTCCAAAGTGGTTCATCACCCAGACTCCTCTACTAAACGTTTCTCTCTTATCCCCGCGGATTGAAGCAGTGCACTGCTTCCATTCAAGTTGAACATCAGTGCCCTCTGCCACAATGATACCTGAGGTGTGCTAATCATACATAGGAACCACAAAGCAATCTTCCTGGCTGTAGTTGTCGAAATTATAATTGAGGGGAGCGGGTTTGTCCAAATCCAAGACGAACTCTCGTTTCCACAAGAAGGATCTTTACAATCAGGGGAAATATTAGCCGTTTCTCTTCTCACGCTCAGCTATGAGGACAAGAATCAGAACTCACCGGGTCTTTTGTAGCTTCCCCTCTAGAGCACATGTTTCTCGCAATTTCGACATCTAAATGCGAGACGGGGTTTTAGTTGATCCCTACTATCGCTTAAGCTGATCACTACTATCAAACTCTGCATATGCTCGTTTCTTTAGTTAATTACTACTATCGCTTAAACTATCCTCGCTTATTCAAGCTATCTGCACTATAGTTCAGTACATGCTCTCCTTATACTCTTCTTATGCTCTGCATATACACGGGTTATACGCGCTGAGAAGGTTCGGGTTAGTCCCGGGGGGTTGGGGGCAGTGTGAGCCCCCCGTATCAGGATATATTAAAGTGTAAAGGCCCTACGGGTTAGGGTTAGTATATACTAAGTATACAGGTGCAATATACCGAGCATATACTAGAGTAATAGTTATAGTAAAACATTCTAACTTACTTATATACTTCTTAGTAGTAAAGGCTATTCTAACTTACTTGTATACTTCATAGTAGTAGTAAAGGTTAAGCATATGCTAGGAGCATGCCTAGCAGGCGCCTGGCGGGACGTTAGGTGGAGGTCGGGGTTAGAAGAAGGGCGTGAGCGAGGAGAGGTGTCTATATATTATTAAAACTAGTATATACAGGATAGTTTTTGTGAGGAAAGTTGATCCCTACTATGGAAAATACAAGAGTATTCTCGCGAATTAATAGTAGTGATCAGCTTAAGCGATAGTAGGGCTCAGCTACTCGCTTATGCGAGACGGGGTCGCTGTTTAAGTCTCTGTTGCAATGTCCTTGGTTCATTGCCACTTGCCTGCAGTCGCCTGCACTTGCTCCGATGAAGTCGCCTGATGTGTTCGTAGTTTAGGTGGTGCACAGCCAGTTCAGCAATAGGCCACTTGGGCGGGAGGAAATCGAAGGAAACTCGTAGGCGACGAAGCGCTCGAAGCAGGATTGGGCGCATAATGGGATGAATTGGAGGACTTCTGGGGTTAGGACGACGGTGATGGCGGATTCCAGAGTTGGGCCGCTGAATCGTAATGCTGAGGCGAGCAACATGGCATCTGATGGCAAGAGACGCATCTTGGACACTGTGAATTTGCATTATTAGCTATGGTTCTTCATGCCTGTAGCGATGAAAGGTTGAACAATCAGATTTCAAGGGAGAACTACAGTTCTATGATATCACAAGGGACAAAAGAAATCAGGGCCAGCCTGGAAAATTGACAGTAAGGATAGATGAATGCAAACCCTAGGGAGGTAGCATTTAAAGTTTGATGGTATGGGAATTTGAAAACCGACTCGAGTGAAAGAATGACCGGGTGTTTATATTATCAGCGAGGCGCTTCGATAATGCGACGTTGGTGTTGTATGGGTTTGATCGGTTGAGACGGAGGATTGTAGGCGGCTGTATGTTATTATGTCGGCCGGCGCCTAGGTCGGCGGCTGTAGCCAGATCATAACATGTAGCAATACACGAGATTCAGGAAAGCGGCCGCAGCAATAACAATACTATTAGGGTTATGGTAGGTTTGATGTTTGGAATAGAGGATCGTGAGTGGGTTGGTACGGGGTGGTGGTGAGGCTGGCGACTGTATCTACGTCTCTCAAATCTATGAGGAACTTGTTACAGTTTCCAATCTCTGCTCTAGCCAAGAATAAATACTTTTGTTATACGTATTCCCTTTGTGTAACTATGTCAAAATATTAAATATTACTTATTCTTACCTTTTAAACTTAATATAAAATAAACGATTAATAGATATTTATACCTCTTTTATAATATGTTTATTAACTAAAATACTAGTAATATAGAAATCCTCAAGCTAATCTAATTATTAGTTCTTTACTTATTAACGGGTAAAATAGTAAGAAGCTACTATATATTAACTATAGCCCGTATAAAACACGAGTTCCAAATGGTTTTTCTTAGTTTTTTCTATTAAGACGCACCAAAATACTATTTGCGCAAAGCATAGTTTTTAAATTACTAACTATATTACTAATTTTTAATTAACCTCTAAGCCCTTCTAGGAATATAATAGACAGTGCCTAAGGATTCGAGAAAAGAAAACCATTGCGAGGGAAATTTCAACAGCCTCTGAACCAACCCATACCGCTCCAGCTGTAGATATTCGCCGTTCTCCCGTTTTGAGCGCTGCGTTTGGAGATATTCTGCTGGTTGATACAGATTGCATCGATCCAGAGGACTCGTGGTCGAGCCACATAGCATAAATGGTGTAAAGCATCGTAGAGGTCTCGTGTGACATTAAGAAATGGCGGTTCAGATTCGGTTCCATCAAAATTTCGAGAGGATCTTCGGTATAACCCCAGGCAGAGGAGAGTGCTTTAACTTTGGACACGTTTCCTTTGGTAAACTGCACTATTTTGACGCTTATCTGGATGCTGGAATCGTCTTGAACAAGAAAGCTACCCGGGAGTAGAGTGAGAAGTCGAATTTGATGAACTTTTACGTGGCAGTCAGGTGTGTACATGGTTCATGAATAAGCGCAGTGCGTTGACGCAAGTCCGAAAAAGTCGATTAGGAAAAGTGTACAAGCACAAGCAACAAGATAAGACATGAGTAATGGTGGGGGTCATGGAAGGGAGACTTGAGGAGAGGTGAATGAAGCCCCCCAAAACTTATACCGAGATAGATTTGTGTTGAATGGAATATTTATACTATGCCTTGGGTTTTCCAACAACAGGCTTTGATCTTCTGTAAACCTGCATCAATGAAGAGCTTAATTCGGAATATGCAGCATTTTGGTGATCAAGCCATTGTAATTACAGAATGGAGGGGCGATCAGGAAAGAAACTTAGCGTAGAGCAATTCATAGTTTCAACTTTAAGCCGCTGTAATGCAGGGTCCCCCCTTTCCCCAACCAAATTCCCCTCCAGACACTTCAAGATCTCAAAACAAAACAAATATCAAGTCCCTCTAATATAAATTTGAAAGAATATAAAATATACTTCTATACCAACAATTTATCTCGTATTATTACTCATAAACGTGGTGAGTGTTTGAAGCTTTTGAAGTGTTTGAATTGAGGCTGAGTTACAGTAGAGATAACCGAAACCTCGAAATAACTTAATATGGTCAATTTTAATTCTTCCCAGCACACTAGGACAATGAAGCATTGCTTCTCCGCCAGCTTTAAAATCAAAGGTGCTTTAGCCCTCCAGCAACTACCAAGCTCTGCCCCGTAACAAATCCCGTACATGCGAACATACTCACCGCATTCGCGACCTCAACCGGCTTGCAAAGTCTCCCTAGCGGAATTGTCTTTACAACGCCCGGAACAGATGATTCATCCGGAAGCATACCTGTACCACCGACCATGGCGGGGGATACGCTGTTAACTGAGATGTTGAACTCCGCCAAGTGCGAGGAGAGATTCATCATCATAGAATTTAGGCCGCCTTTGGACGCTGCATAATCTATGGCAGTGGGTTGAAATTTTAGTTAATGGGATAAGAGTGCTGGAGCGGTACGTACGGCATCCATTAATCCCGGCTCCATACGCCGCAATCGATGAGATGAAGATAATCCTTCCCCATTTCCGGTCCTTCATTCCCCCGACAACACCCTTCACGAGAAGGAATGACGCTTTCAGGTTGATATCCATCATCTTTTCAAACTCACTTGTTGGGATATCCCTACCGTCTTCAATTAATCGCTCCCATCTGATAGTCAAGAGAAGGGGGGGGGAAAGACAATCTCACCAAATCTCAGAAATCCGCATCCCATACCCCGCATTACTGACCAAGATATCTATCCCAGCACCGTGCTTCCCTTTAACCTCCTCAAATAGCTTTTCGATACTTTCTTCGAGGGCTAAATCCACTTGATGAAAAGAGACTCGAAGGCTGGGATAAAGCTTTTGGAGTGAGGTGGCGAGGGTTTGGAGGCTGGAAATGTTGGTTGAGTATGTGAGGGCGAGATGGGCACCAGCCTCAGCAAATTGCGCCGCGCATGCTCCGCCGATGCTGCCAGTGGTTAGTGGGAGGGGGAGGGACACGGGGGGGGGGGGGGGGGGGGGGGGGGGTGAGAGCAACTGACCCTCCTGAAGCCCCGGTTAATAGGACGAGTTTATTTTTGATTTCGGTGCTGTCTATCATTTTGGGAATTTTATTGGGGAGATTAGAACGGAGAAAGGGCAGGATGTGTCTCTTCGGAAACTTTGTGTTTGGGGTGTGTTTTTATGCTAAGGTTCTCTTTAAGTTGGAACCCGAATGTGGAGAGAGAGTACTTCGGGCCGAAGGAGGGGGGCCCCTCGAAATTAAGCGAGCCTCTTCTCGCCCAACAATACCCCGTAAAGTCGGGAAAACTTTATCAAATGAAGACAAGATTCTGAAAAACTGAATGAATAGTAAGAGACACTCAGTGTTGTCTGTTTCTACTGTTTTCACATGGGACAAAAGTCTCCAAGTTGGAGAGGCTGGCTGAGCTCGTCAGCCTATGGACCCCGTTTCACCGCACCCCACATTAGAGCAGTCGCCGTCAAAGGCCGCTGAGGGGATGCGGTAACACAACTCGGTATGAACGTTCCATACTGAGATAATCTCTCACATAATTCACGGGCTACGTGTCTCCCACATGACCAGTGTATCGCCAAGTCAACTATCAAACTCCCCTTCACCCATCCCTTTTCAGCTCCAGCTCGATAAGTCTCAAAACTAGCCATGGCGTCTATTTTCCTTAAGCCCAACCATCCACCTCACTACATCGAAGCAACAGAAGCCTACCGCATTGCTCCAGACACCGACTCACCCATCAAGCTTCGGATCGCGTCCGGCGGAGCAGGGCAGTCAGGCCTGATCCGCACCTTTGCAGAAGGGTTCATAAAGCATCATGTGAAGACGACAGGAGCGGCTCCATTCGCAATTGCATGGATGGCATCAGACACAACTATGTCCTTCAACTCCCTGGCTCTCAAAGCAGTAGACATGAGCATCACGTACCACCCTGTAGCCGAAAAGACTGCAATACAACAAGGTATCGCCGACCGCAGAGAATATATTTGGCAAGATCACTGGATGCTTGTCGGTCGGTGACAGATTCCGTTTGTTTCTTTCAATATCAGAAATGCGAATTAAGCTTACTTTACTCTCAGGTCCCAGATCTAATCCAGCGAATCTCTCAACTACGGGATCGGCTTCGATATATGACCTCTTCACCCAACTCTTCCGCGCATGTATAGAAACCCAGAACGCAAAAACCCCAATAAGGTTTCTCTCCAGATACGACAAATCAGCTGCCAATATCAAGGAATCAAATTTGTGGACGGCGATCGGCCAGACACCTTGGTCGTATCCGCATTCTAGCTGGTATCATACTTATGTCGACTTCCCGTTCCGTGCACTTGAAGTGGCTGCTCTTTTGGGAGAATATAGTCTCGTTGACAAAGGGACTTGGTGGTCTGTGGAGCCTTGGATTAGGGAGAAGTTGATGGTCTTTGTATGAACTCTCGATGCTTTCGGTATGGGCCTGAGCGCTAACAATCGCAATTGAATAGAAACTCGGTGGGGACGATGAAGATGACCCATTGCTGAACCCAGCTCACGCATTAGTCTCTTCCAAATCCGATAACAAGGAACTTGCACACGAGTTCGTAGATTGGCTGACCAGCGAGGATGGCGGTCAGGAGGTAGCAAGGACGTTCACCAAGAACGGTGTTGTGTTGTATTCTGCTGCACCTCCTAGAAAGGGACTTTTGTCAAATTCCAAACTCTGAGAATTAAATTTCACAATCGGATGGATTACTATAACTCGGTGTGTCTGACTTCCTTCCCTCCAGCTCCTAACGGCTGCACCTTCCCTTGCACGATGTCCATCACAAAACTGTCTACCGTCTCAGGCGTAATCTTCTTTTGGTCGTAAGGGAACGCCTGGCCATACATCGGGTTAAAAACTGCTAGCGCTGGAGACCCGGTATCCTGAATTCCGAGATCGGGGAGCATGTGTCCGTATTCTACAGCATCGACTGTCACGAAATTGAGATACTCTTTGAATTTCTTGGCTAGAGGTTTCAGAGATTCGCGGTAGGTTTCGCGGTCTTTGAATGTGCGGGCGAAGTAGTAGACGAGGGACTTTCCGGCCTTGATTTCTGTTGTTAGCTGGGATTTGGTTGGGAAGGAGAGAGAACCTGCTCTCATGTATTTCAGCTCATTCTTGCGAGTGAACTCTCCGATTGAAGGCGCCGTCGCCGTCTCCAGGAAACTCTCCAGCGCATCAATACCTGATGGACCGGGTAGCACTTCCTGCTCTCCTTCCTTCGGTTTGTGTACCACAACACTGGGAATCTGTATATTTACGGCCTTAGCCAGGCTCTTGTCCGAGGCAATGCCGAAGGTAAATTTATCGTGGTTTCGGGACGCCAGCTCCACGAACGCTGCTTTTAATGTCTTCTCTTCTTCTGGGATGTATGCAATTATAACTGCTTCATCCCCAAATTTGAACTCTGTGATGTTGTTTTGGTCAAGGGTAGAGACTACGGGAAGAACTGCGCGGTTTAGGAAAGACACAATCCTGCCAGCGAAATCAATTGGTTTTGTCCCGGAACAAGATTTTATCAGGCCGACTTACGCTGAAGCTTTTCGAGAGCCTTTGTACCTTCTCACCTTCTCGTTTCTATCGAATACCCGGATGGCGGGGTATGAGATCACGCCTTGTTCTTGACAAAGAGTTGCTTCAGCTTTGCAGTCGACACTTAGCAGGGCTGTCTTGGTTTGCGATGTAGCTGCGAGCCATTCTGCTTCGAGTGCCTTGCTAGGTTCCCTGGAGAACTTGTCAGTTGACTTGACCCGCGCAGCAGCGGATTTACTCACGTCCAAGGCTGATATTTCAATTCAAATGTTAGCATATTTCGAACATGGAACCAGCGACCGGGAGGAGACGGCATACCGCGACGACTGGGAAATCTGTTAGCATGGCTTGCCTGCCCACAACTGGTGAGCGTCAACTGGCGACTTACAAGCTACTAAGGCTAAAGGCTCCTCACTGACAATATATTCGAACTTGGCTCTAGACACATGATTCCATCCCAGTGCTGATTTCGCAGCAATCAGATCCAGCAGACAGACAAGGAGGACTTTGGGCAACATTTATGGGCAAATTGAAAAGTTGGCGCCTAAAGCATTCAACTGCGAGTTCCTCAAGTTGTCCTGAGTCCCAGACTGAGGTTGGTCGAGAGATTTCTCTCAAGTTGCGTGCAAAGTGTACAGGTCTTCCGTCGCGCAGATGACAATGGAAGTACGGTCGAGATATTAAAAAATAAAAAAATAAAAAAAATAATCAAAGTCTCGATCACAATGAATCGAAGTCATGGAGGGGCAGTTGGGGTGAACCCCTGAAAATGAACCCCTGAAGCGCCACAACAGGGGTCACGAAACGCCTGATCGCCGTGCATCAGCCAGGGGAAGCTCCTGTCACCCTGCATGCTGCAACATTGCTTCAAAAAGTCGCGAGCGGATCAAGACCGAGAAGAGCGTCTCAAGAAGGCGATCGGATGAGCTGATTGCTGAGATGATTCCTAGGCCGTTGCAAAGTTGCTGGGATGAGGTTTGATCTCATCTGGTAACCCGATGGCAGGAAAAGGAGGGGAAATAATTTCATTCGATTATTTCCATCTTCGTAGCTTCATCTTCGTCATTCAAAGCGAGGAGAACAGACAACCATGATGCTTTTTCCGAGATGTCTTTCCTTGCTCGTAACCGCGTTCTTTGCGAGCAATGTTCGAGGCAGTTCTAAGCAGGTCCCGCTGAGGGACTATACCTGCCAACACCCTCCTTACACAATCCACCTCTTCTCCAAAGCACCACTAGTAATCTACATCTCCAACTTCCTGACTCCCTCAGAATGTTCCCACTTACAAGAAATCACGTTCGTCGCCTCCTCCCCCCCCCCCCCCCCCCCCTCCCCACCACCAAACAACCACTAACAATCCCCAAGAAAAGGAACCTTCGTACACTCCGCCGTGTCCGACGAATCCGGGCAAGAAGGGCTACGTCAAACCCGAACCTCGCAATCCACCTCCGTAGCCCGCGACCCCATCGTCCGGTGCATCGAGTCACGAGCTCTCCTCTTCCAAGGCTTCGACACGCCTCGTTCCCACCTCGAGCCCCTCCAGCTCGTGCAATACGGGAACGACGAGCGATACCACCTGCACACCGACTGGTTCACGGCCGCCGACCGCAGGACGCCCGACGTCGGCGGCAACCGTCTGACCTCCCTCTTCGTTTATGTAGCTGCGAGCAACTTGACCGGCGGGGGCACGAATTTCCCGATATTGGATCAGCCGCATGATGAGCGGTGGTGCGAGTTTCTAGATTGTGATGAGCCGTGGGATAATGGGGCGACGTTCCGCCCGGTGCCGGGGAACGCGGTGTTCTGGCAGAATTTATTGGAGGATGGAGCGGGGGATCCGGCGACGATACATGCGGGGTTGCCGGTGACGAGTGGATATAAGCTTGGGATGAATATTTGGACGAGACAGGGGCCATTGGATGAGAAGTTTAGGGGGGCTGATGGTGAAGATTAACAGCTATAGGGAAATCTTTGCGTGCTGCGTTGCCCTTTTTAGCTTGCGGTGTCTAGTGTGTGACCGTCGTTGGCTTTTTCGCTGGGCACTAAATCATAGGGAGAGCCAAGTTGCCTCCGTGATGAGGCTAGTGCTTCGATTTATACGATTGGTCTTCTTTCCTCAGAAGAACCAAGAATTATCTGCCATGCTTTCGCCGGTCGTTCTCTCATTTTCCAAGCCCCTCTGGTCGTCTTCTTGCAAGCCCAAGGACCCCAGACCAAGAGGAGCAAATTGCTTCCGCATTTCCTCCAAAAGGTCCTTCAGCTCTTCCTCCTTCTTCTTAACCTCGTGGGCCTCCTTGACGATCTGGCAAAGAGCCACCCTCTCCTTCAGAGACAATCCTGCTATTCCTGGAGCTCGCGAGAAGAGAACTGTCGGATCTAAGAAAATGTCAAAGTGGCGAAGCTTTACGACCTCGTTGTAAATATGCCTGTGAGCGGCTTCCACGTTACCGTCCATGCAATCTTTCGGCCCCATTCCTTGCCCCACTTCAACACACTTGATGACCTCTCTGCCAGCTTCTGCGATCCGGCCAAGACCGTGGTAGCAAGTGGTGAGCTTTAGCAGTCCCCAGACTTGGTCCTGTTTCCACATGCTGATGCCCTGGTGTAGCTTCCACCACTCCTGGAGATGTGCGAGTCCTTTCTTGTAGTCCGGCTTGTCGGGTGGCATCATGGCAAGCCCGTATTGGAACATGTGAACTTCCGCGAGGTTCTCCCATCCAGTGGAGGTGGTGGAGCTGGGCGCCTCCCGCTGCATGGAGTAGTTCATGGCCCGTCCTGCTGCTGCTGTGTCACCAGCCATCATGTGGATCCCGGATTCCATATCACCGAGTAGAGCTTTCATCTCTCGTGAGTCGGTATTATTCGATTCCAACATCTGGCTCACGACTTTCACAACCGAAGTGCCGTTTTCCGGCTTTAGATCCGCGAACACACTCATCATGGGGGCGCCGATAATGCTCTTTGCAAAACTGCCGAACTTGGACACCGCCTCTTTCTCAAGATCCAAGGCAAAGCCGAGATGATCGCCAGTTTTCAAACTCTCGATTTCCTGCTCATACTGGGTCCATATTTCCGACAAAGCAGGGCCGAGGCCCTTCGGTTTCCATAAATTGGACATAGCTTGCATTCCGGCATTGAAATCTTTCTTCGCTACCTTACCGTCCCGTACAGCAAGCCTAACCACACAGGCGGCCCAGTTCTGCAAGTTCTGCAGATGCCAACGCCTAATAATGTTCAGCATCCCAGCATTAGTAGTTACCGGGTCATCGGCCAAGTTCCTTTCGAACAACTCCTTCGCCTCTCGCAATTGAAGGGACCGATCCATGATGCTTGCTTCGGCAAAACGAAGCTGGAACCAGGTGACCTCATTTGGTGGTGGTAGGACTGTCCCGGGAGGACTATTGGCATTCCACCTGTCAAAAACTTCAAGAGCTGACTTGACGATCGGAGCTTTGCCTGATTGTACTGTGTCTTCCGCTTCAATCTGATAGAGAGCCCATGAGTAGTCCATAATGCAAAAGAGGTCCCATTTTGTCGGCACAGAGGCAGGACGCTCATTTGCAATCATGTGGACATACGATAAATGTTGGCGAATGTGTGGAATTAGCAGCCGTCTTTGTCGTGGCTTCGTCCACCAAGAGTCGACGGACGCGCTATAATGTAGCGAGAACAAGGTGACACCCATGCGCTTGACCTGCTCTTCCGGGTCACCGTCCTGATTTGCCCAGCCCATACCTTGCGCATGCCTGTTGTGGAGAAGGTCCTCGTGTTGTTCGATCCCATCCCATACTACACCAGTCCATTCATTTCGATCAGAGTCGTCCGCGAAAGGTTTGGAAGGTGTCCAAAGCAGCGCCTGACGGATGTAAGCGAACTTGGCTTCCTTCCAGGCTCCCTTGTTTACTGCAGTCCGGCTGAGTAAGGTATAGACTGGATTTACGTGGTAGCAAGGGACCTGCTGGCCATCGCTGCGCGTGATGGCAGCATGCTGCAGGATGCCAACGCGGATCAATTTTGACTCGATTTCGGGCCAATAGGCTCGCAGGTTACGAGCCATCTGGCAGCTGTTCACAATGTCCTGCCACTCCTTTGAGATCCAATTGGCATATGATGCCTCCTGGAAATACTTAGACGCAAAAAGATAAAAGAACCAGTAATAGTAATTCAAATCCTTGGGCATGATGTTCCAGAAAGGCGCAAAGTGAGTCGCCTGGATCATCGTGTCATCGAAGTTGATGAAGGACGGAAGAGCCAGGGCGATGGAAAGAGAGGTACAAAAGCGGGACCGACTCCACATATCCTCCGCCGGTTCTTCGATCTTATCATACAGAATGTTATTGAAGAGAGCCTCTCCATTGTAGCCGGCTCTGCTGAACGCAGGCACGATCAGCTGGATAGCTGTTGGATTTCCTTCCAGAAGGATAGCAACACGACGCAGGAAGTCGATGTTGTCCCGGCGATGGTATGTTTCTGGCGGCTTGGTTTTCTCGTCAAAGGCCAACTGCTGCAGGAGGGCCACGGAATCGAGAACCGAGAGGCCAGATAGATGGAACTTCTGGCGCTCTGAGGTTACGTTCGCAACCTGGGTGTTTGCAAGTCGAGACGCCACAATCGCCATTGATCCATCGTTTGTCACATTGTCGATGAGCGCCCTCAGTGATCTTGCCATCTCTTCTGCGTCATCGGGGTTCTCGAGATAAAGGGGCGATTCAAAAGCGTCAGCGCTGTCAAAAACGAGAAGATACTTCCCGCTCCTTAGTCTATCGATAATCGCCGCCTCCGACGGTTCATCGAAGTCAAGGCCAAGTTGGATGCACATCTGTTCAACGTATTCTCCCCACGAAAGCAAATGGTCTTCAGCAAAGTCGATGTATGCAGACCCATTGATCCACCCAGAGGCTTTCCACCACTGACAGACATAGCGAAGGAACTCTGTCTTCCCGCAACCACCTTGGCCGTGCAAAAGGACCAGTCGTGATGTGGATAGGAGAAACTCCAGGGAGAGGACATCAATATCACGGCCGATCAGGGCTTGATCGACAGACTGGAGTGCCTTGGATATTAGTTGCTCGAAAGGTGACAGATTTTTGATCGAGCTCAAAGCCTTATCAAGGTATGATGAGATGCTGCTGCCGTACTTGCCATTCTCTACCTTGCTGTGAGAGTTTGGGATTGTGAAGGTGGTGTAAAATATAGGTACAATGTAGTCAGAAAGGTTCACATTGTACATGGACATTGCTCGTCTTCGCCGATTGTTGATCAGCGCCAGTCGTGCTATCCTTGATGCCTCTTCCACGGAAGCTTTATTGATGAGCAGGGACTGGTAGAATGCGTTCATAAATATCTCGACGGCCTCCTCCACCACCTTATAGGCCATCGCAAGCACGTGTTGAGTGCCATAACGCAGAAGAACCTCGGCCAGATTATTTTCGGGACTGGAGGCTTCGAAGCTCGCAGAATCACAGGCGTTAAGGATGGCAGTCTTGACGCCGCCTTGAGCGAGTTCCTTGCCAATCTCGCTTCCCGTTCGGAAATCCTTTGTCATTTTGAGGGAATCCAGATGATTGGGTTTGCAGAACTCGAGACCAGCTCTATAAGACACAGGTAAGGCCACTGAGAATGGACATAATGGGGGTTTAGAACTTACGAAGTATGACCTGTGGAAGCTTTTCGGATCCTTCCCTTCATGTCAAAGTGAACCAAGTCATAGCTATGGTCTTGCAATTCTTTCTGAAATGCCACCCATGTCGGTGGCCGAAGAATTGTGAGCGAAACCTTCACAGCAGGCCTGGTCTTGGAAACGTGATCAACGATAGCCACCAAAGACCTGGAAACAAGCTGGTAGTCGACATCCTTCTGCTTTCCTGGGCGGGAGACAACTAAGAGAATATTGAATTTCTTTCCTTGAAAGGACCCGGCCCCGATTTCATCTTGCTCACTGTTCTGGAGGACAGATCGAATCACGCTTACACTATTGAAGTCGTATCCGGATGGCCAGAGTTTTGTGTCCTCAAGGACTTCCCAGTGCAACCGTTGAAGAGTCGCCTCCACGCAGTTCGGGTCTGTGCCCATTCCGGAATCTTTTGACGCAATTTCTAGACGGATGCTCCCATTTTTGGGCAGCAGGCCAGTTTTGACAACCTGTGCAGCAAGATCGCGGCCATAATTTGAGAGAAAATCTATGGCGAGATCGGCTCTAGCAGTCTCGAATGGTTCGCTGGCGTAATTCTCAAGAAACCACTTCAAGGCTTTCTCTGGATCCTCACCGAGCTCAGTCGATTGTCCGAAGGGGTCCTTGAGCGTAATCTGTGTACACTTTGAGTTTGTCTTGGCTTCGACATCCCACTGAGAAGAGTTCCCTTTGGGATTGATCACAGGGGCTTCATGAACGGCTGAGGAGATAATTTCGCCGAGACGAAGTCGAAACGACATGGTGACCGTCACGCAGAGAAAGGACAGCGAAGTAGGGCCAGACCGTGAAGAGAATTCGTCCTGTGGGCGGAAATGTTCATAATAAAGCGAAAGATATGACCGATGTTTGTTTCGTGAAGGGTTTGGGTCGGATCAGGTCCACCGGCGTATAAGCCCCTTTATGGGGCCAGCTCGAGCTCCGTTATTGCTCTTTCTGGGAGGTGCCGCAAGCTGGCGCGTAGTTTTGGGTGGTGCACGAGTTCCTCAGCCCCGGAGTTTCAGCCCCAGTGCTGCGGGGCCCCTGCGGTCAATCAACGACGACCTTTAAAAGACAACGTCCCCAGTGATGAGTTGCCCGTTTCTGCAGAATTGGTAACTGCCATGGCGCCAAAGTCCTATGAACCCAAATTTTTCCTTCTCAAACGTCGTCTTCCAGCTTCGGAGAGCGCGAATCTTCTCGGGCGGGTCGTTCAGCAGTACCAGGACCCCACTCGCGACTTCACACCCGACTCTCCAGCGGGGAGTGTGACGGCCGAGGTATTCGGAACTTTCTTGCTTGGTGTGCAATACGACACGGACGCAATCCTCAAGGCGCAGGCTGCTCGAAATGATGGCCTCCGGGCAAAGCTCTCGGGACTGCTGTCATTCTCAGCCGACTCTGCGGAAGGCGGCTCGACCACCGTGGAATCCCCGCGCGTCATAACACGACGATTGAAGCTCGAGAAAGACTACTTTGATGCGCTGAAGGCCGTCCCTGACGTGCGTCGGAAGATCCTTGAGATGTGTCCGGTTGGCGATAAAGTCTACCTGATTGTCGGCACCATGAGCGCCCAGACGGCCAAGTTCGAACAGAGAGCAGCCCAGACCAAGGGTACAAGTGTCTCTGGCTCCTTGCAATTGCCTCTGAGTGTTGCTATGTCCGTCGGTGCCATGCCTCATCTAGACGCCGTTACCAGCCCAGAGGCCGGTACGAACCACTCTGAGTCATCTGGATGGTCCATGAAATTCAGCTCGACCGCTATAGGAGAGGACGGTAATTCTGGTGAGGCCGAAGAGGTCTTTGCTGTGGCCTGCAGGGAGATCTCGAGAAGCTGGCGGGATCTGGGACAGAATGTCAAGATGAAGACGAAGCCTCTGGAGTATCGTGGCGGACAGCATTTCGGGGCAGAAGAAGATTCAGACTCCGCCGACGAGGATGAACCGAATGAAGAAATGGAAGCGTTTGCGGCCCGGGGGTTGAATTTGCTAGAAGAAGAATCGACGAGGGTTCTAGACGGACTCTGGATCTCTGGTCCTTGATGAGATCTGAGCTTGTTATGGTCAGGCGTCTTCTGGGACTATTCGGCTTAGAGGATGTTTCTATACAGGTGGTGAAGGGAATTGCGATGAGATGTTGATTTGAAAAGGGCAGAGAAACCGAAAGGAACAAATAGGCATCTACATGTGATTGATCTAAGCGAGGTAACACGAATTCCCCCTTTCTTGCGCAAATCCAGAGTATTCAAGACAGATACCTGTTGATGAGACCGAAAGGGTCGGTATTGGACTAAGACCACATGAGTTGACTCTTGAAATGAAAAGCGGCGCGGCCTGACAAGGCTGAAACATCGATCCACACTTCCTCGAAGGTGAACATTGTGTCTCTCCCTTACTAAGCTGTTCACCTTCGTAGCTGAGCGGATTCTCCGTAACATGAGCCAAAATCAATCTCTACTATATAACTGCTTGGAGGGAATACGGCGAAATAGCGACAGACGGAGGAAAGGCTTCAGATAGCACTACAAACTGTAGACCCAGTGATATCAAGCCGAACATCCAATGATTCCATCGCCCCAATTAACACACTACATTAGTATGAACCTAAGCCGCATCTTCTTTGAACCCGCTCCTCTACTTTCCCTCTATTCCATACCCCATACCTTCTCGGAATGAACAGGAAGTGACGCAAATCCCGCCTCCAAGCTGCACAACGGGAGGGTACACCTCGGAGAAAGCTGAACATCCAAAGCTCACCAGGCAGAATAAAAATCATGGTCATATATTCAGCACTCCGTGTGCTGGAACTAGTGTGACGAAAGATTCGTTTAAATGGCTCGCAGGCAGCTTTGATAGAGAACCCGAACGTAGGGACATGGGAACGAAGGACGTTGTAATTTCAAACATCCTATTTTTATTGTTAGCTGTGATGTTCGAGAACTCTAACAGTCACTTGCCTGTCGAGGCCCAACCATTTGTGAAATGGCATATCTGGCATGGAAACTAGTGTCTCCTCATCTGTGACAACGATGAAGTAGATTTGGGAGACAATCGCAAAGATGGCGATGGCGAAAAGGGCCGTCATTATAAACTTGTACGATCGTCGAGCCAATTTATTTCTCCGCAAAGAGAATTTCCTCCAAAACTCTTGGTTGGGTCGTGCGAGAATGGGGGCGTTATCTGACCTTCGCCGATTTCGCCATAATGGCAAATTCTGGGGTTGGCCCATTGTAGAAGTGTGCAGTGATCACGAAAACACAGGAGAAATAGAGAAGATCATAGAGAGGACAGACATCATGAAGTTGATTAAAATTCAGGTTGTGCGATAGAAAACTCTACTTACTCGATAGCGAGGCGCTACCAAAGAATCCCGTTTACGGTTGAGATAGTCTTGCACTCTAGCCAAAAAAAAAAAAAGGAGAAGAAGAAAGCGTCGGAGGGAGAAGAAAGGGTGCGATACTTACCGTCGACTCATAAAGTTCTTATCTTGGGGACCGCAAATAAAGCCTTCGTGCTGTCGACCAGATTTGAAGTTGGTTGTGGACTGCGATGCTGAGAATCTAAATTTAGTGCGCTGAATGAGGAAGTTATACAGGCTCAGGTGTTTCTCAGTGAGCCACTCCCGAGTATTAGTAAGATTGCCAACTCTGCTCAACAGCATCTCCGCGGATTTGAATTAAGACGGTGTTGTTGCCTCAATAAACGCCTAATGAGGAAATGATGAGGACCAAAATTTGACCTGTTATGCAAAAGGGGGATCGTACGAGGTGGTCGAACCAAGGTTTGGCAGGGGCTATTTATTACGTCACGCGCCGCTAAATTTTGGGCTCCCGCTACTGTTGCCTCGGGGCTTAGACTGCCTTGCCGTTGCGCTAACCACGCTATCTATTTTTATATTATGAATCCTTCCTCGCTCCCCGCACTGAAACATTGTACTCATCCAAATCTCGCTCTTTAAATGAAGCAAGTTGCTCATGACCAGACAGTCATCGCGACATCGGGAGATTATTGCCTGCAAGCCTCACTGATTCGCCCGAAAGTTGAGACGCAGATAGATAGTTTCGCCGCAACGCTGGAGCCGCGAAAGAAAGTCGTTTCATCGCGATGAACGGAACGAGAGCCTTCGTTTCGGACGCCATCACTGCCTGACTGGCCCGCTTGGTGTTCATCCTGGTGCATGCTTAATATCTGGAGGCTTGGCATTCCCCATTTGTATTGCTTCTGGCAAGCAGGGGCTATACCCCATGCTGCCGGGACTCGATACCTCAGCCGCACCCTGGCACTCTGAAGGATCAGACGCTAGATCAGCTGAAGACCCTAGGGCTGATCAACACCACGGATTGTTATCGTCTCAAGTGAGAACTCTAAATCCACCAGGGGTTCAATCTTACTCTTCTCCTCGGGTGGCGCTCTTTCTGTGGAACGATGAGTTCACAGAATAGTTTCAGTTGTCACTCACCCTCCTTGGTCGTTTGTTTATCCAGTCATACCCGGCCGGGGATATTCGCATCGGACCGTTGAAAACCCGCGAGCCTAGGAAGCAGGGCTTCGGGTCTGGTCCAAAATAGGATAACGGTTGTCTTTGCCTTGCCAATGACAAACAAAAGCCCACCATTGTTGCTGTCCACACGTGCAGGCCCTGCCACTGAGGCTGTTCACACCTTGTTAAGCCTTCCGGCTTGGCAGAGTACAATCTCACCAGATAGGAGGGAGGTTTGGGCCGAATTACGATCACAGCCGCTGGGGCTCTCCACGGATCCGGCAGGATCCCATAATCTCTCCCAGAGCACTTGGCTGCAGCAAAATCTCCACCTGTAAGACTTTAGAGAGCTTGTTCATTGCACAAAGTCCCGTGCACAGCCCGGTGAATATTTAGAAACTCCGGACGTAGGTGATGATGAGCGCATTGATCCCATTCATGAAGGTTGTCCAGCTTGGCAAGCTATGTCATTGTGACAACCGACCAAAGATCTTGTTACTCGGCCCGCCGAGAGCTTTGAAATTAAGATCTGCTCAATGTGGTCAATGGTCAAGTGGCATCCTGCTGAGGATCGTTGCACTCAGTAGGGAGTACTCTTGCTCAGCTTCAATGTAATTGCTTTGGTGGAAGGCCCCACGGTTACTCTTCAACATTCATGATCCTTGCTGTGCACAAAAGTTCTCCCACTGATGTTTGAAGTATATCTCCTGACTGCTAGACGGCAAGACGTGGAAAATGAGCAAAACTCCAGAGGAAGTCCTGTTCGAAATTGAACTGGCGCATCTAAAAGGACAGTTTGAACATTATGACTGCTACTCCTGACTTTGAGGCTTCATCACATCGAGTCATCCACCGACTACTAAGGCACCAGGCAAAAGAACCAATTGGTTCATGAGAAAAAATGCTGCCTAGGGCGTATTCGACCAGAAGTCTGCCCAATTGAATCTGGAGGGCCTAAAGTCTGATCTTGCTTTGATGTAATCAAATAGCTTCAGACTTCGACTATCAAAATCGATTGGTCACAACTTTGAAACGGGCCGCTCTGTTCCGAGAGCGAGGACGAAGAGAGTCAAGAGCGCTTGGCAAAGTCACAGCGTGCGTGACTAGTAAAGTGCAAGCCCAGCCCTACCGGGTGTCCTCGCAATCAGGTGATACCCAAGCCCAGGAGCTAAGCACGATGACTACCTCGGTCTCCGAATTACTACGCACGCCATGTTGAGTCGCAAAAATGGCCCAAAAGGGCCCAGTACCTGCCCCCCTACCCGCCCAGGACTCACCTCTTGAAGAACAAATATCAATAAGTGCGCTCACCATAATAACTGTCGCCTATTCGCGAGGAAAGGCAGAATAAGAAGGATCTTAGGTTTGGCGTCTTCAGCTGCGCAGGGTTCCCGCCCTTTATCACCAGTCCGCAATAAATGCCACAATTCGGAAATCTCTGCATAGAATCCCATCACCATCCCCAAAGCAGGATGCGTGGCTTCAATTAACCGTCTCTGAGCCACCTCCACCAACCATCTCAACCAGGATGGGGCATGCGCAGGGCTGCAGGTTGCCTAACGGGCGCGCCTGTGACTGGTGCGCAGCTCCGGGAACCGCACGGCTGGGTATGCACTGGGCGGGGCGGACAGTGCTTGCGCCCCCACCTCGGTTGCCGTTGATTCACATATACCGAAATTCCTTCCGCATGCAGCACGTCTCCCACTCTGAATCCTTCCCAGTTCCCCATCCCCCCTTTCGAGACAAAAATACCCTTCCACATCAATCGTGGGAAATGGGCAAGCGAGCAAGCCACACAGGCTGCCAGATTCGGCAGCAGAAGGTGGAGGCAAGACTGAAACGGCTCGTATACATTGGGACTCACACTTCAGCTTCTGCCTTTGGCTTTTTATGCCCGTCGTGATTGGTCGTGATGTGACCAAGACGGCGATGTATCTTCAGCTATGAGTAAAGAGGTCGAACTATAAACTATAACTTTTCAGCCATCGTCAACGAAGAGATGTCTCCTAATCCAGATCCAAACCAGACGCCAACGCCAGTCTTAAGGTCCTCCGTCGGACTTAGCGTCAAGAGGACGAGTACGAGAAGTTCAAGCCGTATTGCGTATTCAGCAGCAGGCCAGCGCCGCTCATCCACAAACCAAAACCGAGTCGGAAAGACTTACAGAGAAACCGACAAGATGCAGGCTGGGATGCGTCCGCGCCAACGAACCTTCACCTCCTGCACCGAATGTCGCCGGAGAAAGCAACGGGTAGGCTCACATCTCCCTATTTGGCCACCTTCCTATCCAAGAAATTTCTAGCGAAGAGGACTGACGAGTGGAATAAAGTGTAACCAAGCAAAAGACCGTCCTTGCAACAACTGTGCGAGACGATACCCGCCAGTCGCCTGTACGTACGAAAGCTCCAGGTATGTTTGTTTACCTCCTGCCTGTTCGAGGCCGCTGTCGTTGGAATAAGCATGTTGATGTACGTAATCCAGTCCGCCCCCAAGCATCGACAGGATCGTGGATTTCCACGACGACCACGGCCAGGGGAGAGCGAGCGTGCCCAGTACGAGTCCGGGGCCGTCTTACGTGCAGACATCATCCCCAGAGAACATGAGCTACGCAGCGACTCCTGCAACCACAGATGGCTACTACAACTCCTCCTACGGGTACTACTCCGCACCTGCAGCGCCTCGGAATGACTACCCCTCTTATTCCGCCGGAGGCTCGTCGCCGGGCTACGCTGTACCGGCTTATACGACGAGCGCGGGCTATACGCCTGTTTCCGCGGGCTACTACCAGAGTGCGACGACGAGCTACACGCCCGTTACCTCAGGCGGCTATTATTCGAGTCCGCAGCAGGACAGTGGTGCGTGGTTGAGCACGGCGGACCCAGCAGCGTTCGCGGGTGCTGGGAGCGCCGATTACTACTATGTTGCGGACCCAGATCCGGGACATCACCATGGCCATGCTTCTTCGGGGCCTTGATGACTTCCCCGAAGCCGAGAAGCGTCGAGAGGGCGCTTGGAACTTTCTGTTGGGAAACCTTGGAGGGAGGCGAAACCGAAGGGGTGCGCGATAAGGGCTTTGGGGGTGGATAACGACAAAGAGAACGGAGCCTCGGCATTGAGTCGAGCTCGAGGGGAACTTTCAGAAGATATTCAGAGGAAGAAGAACCCAGGTCTCTCGTTTTACCGGTCCCTTCCATGAAGCTTCTGCGTGTCACAAGTGGAAGTGATACTAGCGATGACTTGGTGCAGCAATGGATGGAGGAAGCACGATGGTGCAGATTTACCCTTCGGAATGAAGAGCAGTGAAGAAGAGTCCATATGGTTCTAGAAAATAGACCTTGGTATGGATGATATTAGCAAGCTGGGGGTGGAACTTATTGATGCTTGTTGGATATGGAGGTCTTGGTCTTATTGTTTGAGTTGTATAAATAGAAATCACTTTCAATGCTTCGAATCGTATGTGTCTAGAAGATGCAATGAGAGATTGAATGACCTCTGGCCTTGGATGTGCAAAACAAGCCTCCCAGTAATAATACACTCTTTTTCTAGCCCGCAGAGAGGTTGACTCACACTGGGATATCAATTAGATAAGCCCATTGATCCGGAGCGACTTCGGACTTTGGGCCGATATGCAACAAAACCAACCACCCATAGATTGTTGAGCCCGCAACTCACCCTCCAATTTGGGCCCTATTCTCAATGTAGCAGGCAACTTCGAACATTGAGTCGATGTGTAACAAATCCTCCAGGCATGGTTCACTCGAATCTTGGTCTTCACAACTCATTTACATCAGGGCGAGTTCCCAACCCTGGCCTGAATAGCCGAGGGAAAGCGTGTATTACTTCTTGTTATTTGACTCGGAACTGTTCGGGCCGCGAAAGAGGGTTGTGTAAGATTCAGTTGGTAGCTTCATAGCAGTCGTTTATAGGAGAGATGAAAGAATCAGTCAATTTTAGTTTCGTGTTCATCGTCTGGATGAAGTTGAGTCTAAATTCAACATAACCGCTATCTTTCAAGCTCGTTTCCCGAACTGCGAGAAAGTAGTGTATGAAGAAGGCTGAATGTTCATTCCGTGACCCCGGTAAGAATGCTCTCCCAGACGTGCAGGCCAACATGGACGCTCCTGGTAGTCTTGGCCAAGGACGTATTCTGCCCTTCTTCTCCTCCCGGATACGCAGGAGTTGAAGCTAACAAGGCGTCCATGAGGGATTGGCAGGCGAAAGAAGTAAAATGCTCATTCCGGACTTGGTTCATTCCCTAACCCAAATAGAATTCTTCCCCATATCCATACGCCGTCGTGCACACTCTCCATGCTCTTCGCCAACGCGGTTTTCTGCGCTTCTCCTACCTCCATATACGCGCGAGTTGCAGCCAACAACGTTTTCGCAGAATCCGCATTCAACTCGGGGTGTCCTTGGAACGTCATATCGTGTTCGTGTCGTTCAAGAAAGCCTTGTGTTCTTCTGCCAACGGCACGAAACCCTGTGCTGGAACCTTGATCTCACGCCTGAGGAACTGGTGGAGATGGAGAACGCATTGAGTGGGAATATCTTCCATCATTCCTCAGTCAACTTCATCCGTGAGACCCCGATCTCAGCAGCATCCATGCTCCCGACAACTTCTCCAAATGCAACATATATGGCCTTATGTCCCCAAGGTACCCAGACAATCTTCTGCTGCGGGTAACAGTCGGCCGTGGTACCAAGAAAGTCCTGCGGTTTCGGAATCCATGGATCAGAACCCATTGGATCTGCCGTTCCTCCGCTGAGAACAATCAAGTCGTAAGTTTCTGGATCGGGATAGAGTTGGGCGACCACGGGATTGAAGAAGTCGGCCATGGTAACGGTGGAGCTTGGAATCGAGAAGCTGGCAGTGCGATGGTGGTCACGAACCAGTCCAGGACTGCTATGGGGCGCCAGTGATCGGGATGACGATACTGAGAGGTCTGTTCGTAGCCATGGCTCCAGGTTGCTCAATCGATGCGTAGGAAGGGAAGGGCAGATTCGATCTCGATTATGACGCTTCGAATAGCAGTCAATGCGCCGCTGTAGTTACAATCGTGAGACGCTTTGAGGAAGCTGAACATTGGTGAGGACTGTGTATACTAGCCAGTAATGATTACTCTTCCAGGAACCTGTATCATTCTCCACTGATACGTGGTCGCTAAAGGTAAGGAGAAGTGTGATGTTGCTTTGTCGTCGCTTTCGAGGAGAGGTTGCTCTGGTGCAGGTCAATTGGGAGCTATGGGGGTCGTAATGGAGAGTTGAGTAGATGACAAGGGAAGAAAAGCAGCAGGAACGGAGATTGTCAGTGTGCTAATTAATATTAGGTTGGCATATCAATAGTCGAATGCAGAAGGCAGCGTTCTTTTCTTTCTTTTCTCTTGGGTTGTGTGTGATGAGAAGGACGGGAAGAGTTGAAGGGAGAGATGGGATGGAAATAGAAGCCGAGCCGAGACCGGATTGTTGGGTCGTCACGTGCGGACGCTTAATTTACCACCTCCGGTCTCCTCGTTCATTCTCATCTCCATGGACAAACATCTGGACCTGCATTCGCCCCTTCCTTCTTGCGTTTCTAGTTCTTATTACGGCGCGACCTACCGATAGCAGTCTAAGTATCAGGCACACTCCTCTCATCCGATTTTCCGATCTTTCTCATGTCGCCCTTAACCTAATCAGGCAATCAAACCCAGAGATTTGCCAAGCATCTCTTATCATCCTGATATCAAGGTTCTGACAAACACCCTTCATCTTCACCAAAGGCACAGCATATCCCGCGTTTGAAGCTTCATAACCAAGCAAATGTCACTGCCAAGTAGCTTGGCTCTACGAAAAGAGTATGGCAGGCGAGGATAACGATAATGAAGTGTAATAACGACAACGGGAAGGACGGGCAACCGGGCCTTTCCCAGCAGGAGAAGCATGGGGTACTTAAGCTCGTCCTTTCCCACCGCGTAGTGCGCGGCCTCTCGTTGAGAATTCGATTGTAATCATTGCAACTTTGGAACCCATCCTGAGCAGAGAATGAGTTCGGTAAGAAGCTTCTCCACCGTTGCGAACCCTATGCCTAACTTCAGTAGCCAGCCTTCAACTCATCCGAGCCGAAAGGCGGAGATCCTCTCCTTGTGGATGTCAATGCTCAATACGTCGGCTTCGAGTACCACTACACGTATCTCGTGTTCTGCGGCTTCATCGTCTGGCTGATTATTCCCGGCATCGGACTTCTCTATGGCGGTCTCGCGCGACGCAAGTCCGCTCTAGCACTTCTATTCCAGAGTTTGATGGTAGCGGCTGTCACTACCTTTCAGTGGATGTTCTGGGGATACAGTCTCGCTTACTCGAGGACGGCTGGCCCGTTCATCGGCGATCTGGCCAATTTCGGAATGAAGAATGTCATGGCCGCCCCCTCTCCGGGAAGTGCGGTCATCCCTGAGATTGTTTTCTGTCTATATCAGTTACTTTTCTGGTATGTTTTTCACGCCCAAAGATGGGCACAGGTGCTGACATTCTTCGAAGTGCTTGCACAGTCCAGATCGTGATTGGGGGTGCATTCGAGAGAGGTCGTATCGTTCCCTCGTTGGTCTTCGGTTTCTTCTGGGCAACTCTCGTCTACTGTCCGATTGCATGCTGGACATGGAACCCCAATGGGTGGTTGTACAAGCTTCCATCTCTCGATTTCGCGGGAGGTGGACCTGTTCACATCTCCTCCGGCTGGTCTGCGCTTGCATATGCCTTCGTTCTGGGAAAGCGCAAGCACTCTGGCGATAAGTCACATGGCAAACCCCACAACACCACCCTCGTCTTTCTTGGAACGGTGCTCATCTGGTTCGGTTGGTTTGGCTTCAATGGTGGTTCCGCTCTGAACGCCACAGTGAGGGCTATGCTAGCGGCTTTCAACACCAATACGGCTGCTTCCACAGGCATGATTGGATGGGTTACGGTTGACTACTTCAAGTACGGCCGAAAATTCAGCGTGGTAGGCGCCTGCTCAGGTGCCATCGCTGGACTCGTCGGTATCACACCTGCTGCTGGCTATGTCGGAGTCTGGCTCGCGGCCGTCATTGGATTCATCACCGCGGTCGTGTGCTCTCTGCTTCAGAACTTGAACGAGTGGCTTCATATCGATGAGGGGATGGACGTTTTCAAACTCCACGGTGTTGGTGGCATGGTAGGAAGTTTCCTCACTGGCATTTTCGCTTCTGCTTCAAGTAAGTCTTGCACGCATCAGACTTGATTCATCTTCTCACCAAACCAGTCAGCATGCTCGACGGCGTAACCTCAGCGCCAGGCGGCATCGACGGCAACGGCATCCAAGTTGGCAAACAATTCGCCGAAATCACCGCCATCTCCGCCTACTCATTCCTCATGTCATGCGCTCTTTTGTATATCCTGAAATACATCCCTGGCATGCACCTCAGAGTCACAGAAGAGGCCGAGATGATGGGCTTGGACATCGATCAATTCTTCGACGAGCAGATTGGCGATTGGGGAATGTTTGAGGAGATGGATCGGAGGAAGATGGCGATGGAGATCAGTGCTCCAACGACTCCACCAATGCAGGAGGTTCAGGAGCCTGTCGACGGTGAGAAGAAGGTCGCAAGTGTATGAGCATTTAAGTACGAGCTTGAGTCATACATGGATTATTCAATTAGACTAGACCTTCGTGGCCGTTAATTTCGGTTATGCAAATATATACACTCTCCCAGGCTTTGCCGTTGGCGTATGTTCGAAGAAGTCACCTTGATACCTCATCATTATTGCTAAGCCTGACTGATTTGTTACTGGGAACATGTTCCGAAATAGACTAGTTCGCCTCCATAAGAAATCGTGCTTTGGGTATCACACAAATCATCACATTTCAACGCACTTCATTTGGGAGGCGGCTCTCGGAGATTAAGTTGTTCGAAAGAACAAATAGAAAATATGGGGCATCTAGTTGGGTTAGGTTGAATATGAAAGTCTGAGCATATATCCATTGTTTCCGATTTAATTACAACATCGTCCACCCTTCGCGCAGAGCTACATTTCAACCGCTAAATCCCTTCCTCGCTAATTCAGGGGCTCCGTTCAGCCCAACAAGCGAGAAAATTATCCGCCCCAAGCTATCACCATTCGTCCTCGCTTGAGAAGTCTCGAAACGGCGATCCAGACCTGGGAAAGAAACCCCGAGAAGCATTGACAGACTGTTGGTCCCTTTGTCCCGAAGGCAATGGCGGGACCATTTTCTTTCCTCCTTGAGCGTCATTGCGGACGGAAGTATTCATGCGTACAATTCCTATGCACGAGGAAAATCACTAACCATTTTTCCGTCTAGATTTGGAATTCGCACTTTGTTTGTTTGGTTTTTTTATTTTTATTTTTATTTTTTTAATAATAGACTGGCGGTAGAGATGGATTGATACCCCCCTTTTCCCAAGTCACGCGCTTCCAGACTTACCGATTAGATTCGAGAAAGCCAACGGGAATACCTCCAACAAGCTTACGAAAGCGATTATACGGAATGATCTTATCCAGTAGTAGCAATGGATATTCAAACCAGAGGATACTTCAACAGAAAGTGTATCTTTTCTCTGATTGCGAGGTTGCTGTACAGCCTTCACACTCGTCAGTCTACCACACTTTCGGGTATTCTGCTCGATCCACTTCAGCAAAGCAACTACTTACGCTGTGTAACCTCCTCACTCAGCTCAGCAAGGATCTCCCAAATTCTCCCTCTCTGTTAAATCGCATCAACAAAAAAAAGGGGGTGACAAATGCATCTCCGAAGCCTCACATGACGGCTTGTCTCAACAAGGACAATTGCTAGGAGAATCCTTTTGAACCGTTTCGGAGCGTTTGCACCGCCAATCGCTTCCCCCCCTTTTCCCACTGCCAAGAAGAGATCCCACGAGTAAAGCACAAATGCGAAGCTGAGCCTAAATGCAATCATACAACGGTTCAGGGTCGCAGCATTGCACCAAAGCAGAAATCTTTCCGATCCCCTCGTGATACTCCCGCAAAGCCCCCTCTTCCTGGGGGCCAAATCCTCTGAGATCCTCACTCCTTTCCTTATCGATGCTACCTCGTAATTGTTCGGCTCCATCATGATGTTTATTTATAACTAACTGTATACTTCTTTGGCTAGGAATACTGACCCCACTTTCCTATGACCAAAATTCCCCAACGCTAAACTGGATCATATTCACGACTCCGCCTCCGTTTAATGCGTCCGCAAGCTCGAGGTTGAATTTCACGGTGGGGCGACTGGTGAATAGCAGCTGGACACCTGGATCGAGCGGACCTGAAGGATTGATTTCGCTCAGGCTCACAGGTGGTTCGCAGAACGTCACTATTGCGCCGGATATTGCAAGTGAGTAGCTTTCCCTCTTCCCCCGAGAAGTATTGGGAGAAGTTCTAACATTGGGTATCATAGCTGGTATTCACAAAAATATTTTGAACTTCAATTGGACGGTCCCAAACATCTCTTCCGGTCTACCCTTTCTACGATCTTGAGGTCGTGTCAACGGCCAACGATACCTTTTTCACGCAAGCGAATTCGGACCTTGCAATTGATCTTACAGCGAAACCGACGACATCTTCTTCGACTTCTATGCCGAGTAGTACTCCGATGGACTACTATCCGACGTTTAGCACTCCTTCATCGACTCCAACGCCAACTCATAGCACCAAACCGCCGTCAGCAAACGGAGGCCTCAGTGTTGGTGCAAAGGCTGGAATCGGTGCTGGGTCTGGAGCTGCCGGGCTTGCTCTTCTTGTACTGATTGGCATTCTGATTTTCCGGCGAGGCAAGAGATCCGCGGTAACCTGGGTCCAGGCCGAAGACAAGACGCTGACCGTAGACGAAAAGGAAGAGCTGAAGCGTTTGAGGAGGACTACTGTTGTCGAGCTGGGATCCACTCCAGCATCCGTGACTCACGAAATGGCGGGAGGGGAGAGAGAAGAACTCGAGGCACTGAGGCGGCAGGGAATGCTCTATGAGAAGTGATGTCGAATTGCGGAGATATAGTGATTGGTTCTGGTGTATATATTCATCGTTGTTCTTCTGCAAGCCTTGATAACCTTGAGGACCAGGATGCTGGGTAAATCGAGAATTTGCATGACTTGTCCGTACAATCGATTTCTTATATTCCTTGAATCAAAGCTAAGTGCAAGGCCTTGTTGGTCACTGCACATGATGGAGCAAATATGTTGTGAGCTGAGTGACGAAATTAATCCGGCACAATCCTGAACCCGCGAAATATTACAAATAACCGCCACATCAGGTGGCATCCTTTAAACAACACCGATTTAACCTTGTATAGATTTCTCACCCAATAGCTCCTTCGCATCATTGAACTGGTAGGAAGGATTCGATAGATTAAGGAAAAAGGCAGTAATATATATAAACTAACTCATTCGAGAAACATTAGCAATGTGTTCCGGCCAGACGACGTGAATTAATTAAAGGGGGCCGACTTACACTCCCTCTAATGCAACAAAGCCCATCTGGTCATGAACGCTTTGAAGCCAGTGGAATCGACTTTGAGGATTGTTGTAAACTATAGAGAGGATCGAAATGAACATGGAAGAGGTCGTAAGAGTCTTTTAACCCAGGGAAACCATTAACCTCACTCGACATCGACCTCCTCGCTGCTTGCCGGCTTAATAGCCCATGCCTTTGCCATCTTGTCTAAGAAAATAGCAAAAACCTCTAAGTCATGTCTAGTTGAGTCGTTATCCTTTTGCATTTGCGAAATGCGGAACCTTACAAGCCGAAGAATATTGAGAAAATACTTCACCCTCTCAGGGTGGTCAGAGAGCTTTTGTTCTTCAAACCGCAGCACTTAACCAGACATGCTATATCAAGTCGAATATGGAGATCATTTTTCCCCCGATAGAGTGCAAACTAATAGCTATAGCCAGCAGGATCTCGAGTTCTTCGCTATGCTGGCAGGTGGAGCATAGCATCTGCAGCCATTCCGTTCTCCCCTCATCGTTCTTACCCAGCGACCTGCGTACCATCCAAGGGAGACTATATATGCAGGCGAGAGGGATAGGCGAGCAGCGCAGAGTGGTGGCCGCTTGTACCTGTTTCAGGAGGTTCTGCAACTTGGTGACAGAGCAGCTATCCTGCTGCTCCATCCACTTATCCGCCCTCAGGAGCAAGCACCAGGCTTCTCGTTCGAACTCTTCCAAATCCATTATATCTGGATCTGAGGTGCCCACAGACCGCATTGGGTGCGTCATAAACAGCTCGCAGGCTGTGAGCAGAGCCTCGGTGTCGGCTAATGGTCGACGATCGGGATTGCTCTCACTCTGAGAGAGATTGTCGGGGATGATAGGCAACGTTGAACCTCTTTGAACTAGCCAATGCTCTGTGCCGGCCAATAGTCGACGGTCTGGAGTGATTTCGTTCTCAGAGGCATCGTTGGAATCCAGATTAGCATCTCGCAAATGGTCCAAGAAATTGAAGGAAGAGTAAGAAAAGAAGTCGTTCTTTTTGGACGAAATATCTTCGTGAGCGCTGGCAAGAATCTTAATCGTCGTCCAGGGTGCAGACGATCGGCATTCCGAAGGTTCCACTATCCATTGGGGAGACTTATTGGCTTCATAATGAGCCTCTTCGACGGCAGTGGCAGACCTCTGTACTTTCCGATCTTGCCAGGTGACCATCAAACTAGCCACGCAGCATTCCGCCATCACGAAGTGTGCATCAGCCTCACTTTTGATAGTATTTCTCCACGGCTTACGGCACTTTGCGGTCGAGACTTCGGTCCCTGCTAGCTCAGAGCGTGCCTCTTTCTCTTCAGCAGTGTTCTCGTCTGATTTAATAAAGTTTGAGCTTCTGAGAAATTCTCGAGCTGTTTGGTGTATGAAGAAGAGGCGGCCGTCGTACTCGGTGATAAAAAAGCCACACTCCTTCATGAGCCAGGTTCGGAAAGACGGATCGTCTAAGCCCAACGATTCCATCGATTTCGCAAAGTATTTTCCTCTGACTTGGACGGCGATGTTGGCCTCTCTCAGGGTGAGTGGCCGATAGGCAATATACACAATATGCAATAATGACTCTACCCTCTTACGAAATTTGTCGCTCACATTGGACAGCAGTTTGTCGTACACACCAGGAATACCTTCCGGTAAGTCATCCAGGAGAGCATTCCAGTCATCCAGGTTCCCGGGTGTCGCCTTTTCGAGGAGTTCGAAAATAAGTCGCACCCACAGATACGTCCGTTGGCCAGTACCTTTGGTTAGAAGCTTGTTTTTGAGTAGGCCGGCGACCGCATCGCTGAGCCCTTTCGACTTCACAAGGTACTCAATTCGGTGCCTGAAGACGATGTCTATCTCCTTCTGTAAGTCGTCCTTTGCCTTGTCCCCTTCTCCTTCGAGTCGCACTGGCTTCTCTGTCCATCCCTGGAAGGCGGTGACGATGTTTGGATTGGGACGGCTAGTAACGAGAAATTGAACTCGTCGCTTCGGTTTCAATTTAAGATAATCCTGGAGAAGAGCGATGAGTTTAGTCCGGCCGTCCTCGGCGCATTCATCTAATGCATCGAAAACGCAATACATCGTCCGTTTCTCGAAGGCTTTGTGTTTAGAGACTCTGTGAAACAGGCTCCACAGTGTTTCGGGTCCCTGGAGCATTTCGTCTGACATCGTTTTGATTTCCATCGCGAACTCCGTAACAGTATCCTTACTTTCGGTCAGTAACTGGTATATGATAGCTCCGAGAGCGTTGGCCAAACTGCTTTGTATCGTGTTGTCCTTGAAGAAAACGTAACAGACGATTGGCTCCGTGTTGTTTCCAGGTCGTCGTCGTGATGGCAAATCCTGTTCGATCAAAAAGCGAGACAATACTGATTTGCCACAACCTGGTTCTGCAGTGACTAGAAGCAGGTCATTCTGGGTGGACTTGAGCCATGCTTTATACTTGTCGTGTCCGCAAAACCACTTGCAAGTGCCTGGGTGTCTTACAGGGTTCAAGCGCATCTGTTCAAAGTATGTTGTCTTACTGAATCGAGATATGAGTTTTGCAAGGTCCTCGTTGGCCTTGAATTGTTTGGCATCTGCATAGGAGATTTTGATTTGCCTAACCTCCACCAGGAGATCTTCTGTGTTCTCGGCGATTTGCGATGAGTATTCCGTTAACTCGCTTAGCTGATATTGCTGAACGTCCTTAGAGATCCTGTTATCAAGGCCCTTGATATTTTTCAGTTTGTTGTCCCAGTCACCAAGCTGACTCATATCCACCACTAGAAGAACGACGGGATGCTTTTCGTATTCTCTGCATGCACATTCCATCTCAAACTTGAGCATGGCCTTGAACAACTTGACTGCTTCGGTCTCAGTGCTTCTCTGATGACTCTTGAACGGGTGGTTTTCTGGCCATTCTGTTTTCATAACAACCCTGGTCAATGATATGAACCAGTCCATTCGCTCGAGAACATATCCCAGACTATCAGCTACTTTACTCTTCTCCTTGTTGGGCTGAACCAGGATCTATCGTAGTTGCGCGTCAGTTTCCATGTGCAAGATGTACTGTGATGAAGACAACTGGAACTTACTGGGACGAGAAGGCATATTGCTGACCAACCGAGCGCAGCTGGCGGGCAAGACTGAAGAGCGCTTCCAACTCCCTGCCTGATTTTCGAGACTACCATATCAGCCCCTTCCGCCAAATCTTTCCACCACTTCGCTTCTTGGTATTTGTCCAGAACGGCCTGCAAGGTGTGGGACAGTTTTTCGACTCTCTCTGCCTCGCTGAGGCCCTCGAAGTGATTAGGGTTGCTCTCAGAAATTACACCGTCTACTAGGTTGGACGAATTGGCTCGATAAGTGAGAATCTTCTCATAGGTCTTAACGAGTTTCTTAGTTGAATCATCATTTCTCAGCTCTGCATAAGCACAGCTCCAAGGATCAAGATTTTTGTCATGACCCGTTCCTGTGGGGCCTGTATTCTGCTCCGCATCCCGAGTTTTCCTTGACTTGTCGCCATTCGAGCTGTTAGCTTCTGGCTTGTGGTGGAAAGAGAAGAATCTTCTGGGATGTATCTCAGCACCAAGTCCCTTCTTCCCTAAATTAGAAGGTGGTCCGTTTGCCGAACGACCAGAAGCTCCAGGTTGGCCAGAGGTTAACCCATGATCAGGCGGTCGAGCCTTCCCGCCAAACAAGCGTGTTCGAAGTGACGGCTTCCCCTCATTGGACATAGTTACGCTTGTGCGTGTAGTTAGCTTAATTGAGATGAACTGGAGAGTAGGCGCGGAATCGCATGGATGGTAAACGGATACATAAAGCGATATTCATGCATTGATGCCCGATAGCCTTCTCATCGTTCCGGGTTGGTTTTTCTTGCAACCTCAGGCAGCCGAATAATGTGGGTTGCAGACAGAAAGAGCCCCAGTTGGCAAAGATCCGTTGATGCCTGGCCGCTGTGTGGAAAGGTAGACCAGCCTATAGCAAGGCTGAAGGCAGCGCTACCACGTTACGAGCCCGCCCTCCACCATTAGTGGGTTCCAATACGTATATAGAATAATAAATAGATAATATAGTATAGTAAAAAGAACCTCTAAAAATACATAGCTATATAAGTTTCTTTTATGCCGGAAAAGTAATCCCTAAGATTATTCTTATTAAGTTAACTTTATTATCAAGCTTAAAATGTTTTCTATAGTTTTGGGGGCAAACCACTCAAGCCTATCAATAAGTCCAGTTTCAAAGTTTAAATCCGTTTGCTATTGTAAGCGGTCGCCCCGACAAGCGGGCAGGTCTGAAGGAAGGCTGTTCCCGTCAATAGCGGTAAGGGCCACACTTTCGGCCTGTATTGCCATCTGAAGTTTCAGGCTTGGAACTGCTGGTATCCTGAGGGGCGGGAGAATGTGATCTTCGTGCGGAGGAGTTGAAGCGAACGTAGTGTAAAAGTCAACATTCAGGTGCTGTCGTTTGGAGTCTTCCAAGGCCAAGGACGCTCGCTCTGGTAGGTACGTATGCCAACTAGGAGGATATCAGAGAAGAAGTAGTTGCTGGCCTGACATCACGTTCTGGATTGAATGTTAAGCTTCGTTTTCGAGTGACGAGAGTGGTACTAGCTAGCACCATTGGCAAGATCCTTAGCCTCCTTAGGGAATGAAACTCAGTCCGTGAAGCTAAGTTTGGCCTTGAAATCTTGAAAGACAGTGGATCTGTCTTCCAGTCTGGACAATGGGATCTGTTTCCGGCAGAGGGGCAACCATAGAAAGGGCAAGAAATGGGAACGCTCATGGAAAGCAACATGCCAACAATGAACAATCCAAGATTTCCCCAGGATTGACTAATCATATCTTGACGATTCCATTGGCTTCGCTCGTAAATCACGTGTGCGGCTGAGTATGGACGGAAGAACTACCTGTTGGTAACTTTCCGAAAGGCTGCTGTAAGCATCGCGTTTGGAAGGTCCTTCTGAGTGTCTCAGCCTTTGCTTCGGCTATGCGGAGTTAGGCAATCATTTGGATTCAAAGTCCGTAAAGGAACGTTGTTTCTGGCTTATTAAATATGCAATGTCTGCTAACTGCACCGTGGAAGATTTATTAGAATTCCAAAAGAGCAATAAGATACAAAGCACAAAAGGCTCCGCCATACGAATTCGTAAGGTTGTTGCAAGGCTGGCTTGGCGCTAGAATCTGTAACTTGTAACCTACCGGTCGTTGTTGATTGGATCCTTCGAATAGGACCTGCATTAACGTATTGTAGCTTTAATGAGACCAATAGAGTGTAGCAGATTGATTTCTCAAAATTGGGGATGAAGGAGAGAAGAGAAAGTGAGACTTGAATTTAACTTTATTTCACGTGACCCAGCCTTGCCGAATGCTCCACTTTTATTTTCGGTGCCTTCAACCTGGAGATTCCTCCATCTCTCATCGACACTTCAACTTCACCTCCCACACAATCATGGCTGGACGCCGAGACTTCCTGAACCAGCCCGCGCCCGAGAACTATGTCGCTGGTCTTGGTCGTGGTGCCACAGGATTTACAACTCGTTCAGATCTTGGTCCGGCGCGTGAAGGCCCAAGTGAAGACCAGATCAAAGAAGCTCTCGCAAAGCGGGCCGCCCAGCTCGGAGCTGCTGCACCAACCGCGTACGGTGCACCCGAGAAGAAGGAAGAGGACGACGATGATGAGCGGTTTCAGGATCCAGAGAACGAAGTCGGGTTATTCGCTGGCGGGGCATACGACAAAGATGACGACGAGGCGGATCGCATCTACCAGGAGGTAGACGAGAAGATGGACAGGCGGCGGAAAGCTAGAAGGTTGGTCTCTCCATTCCCTTTGTATTACCCCTTCATCTCCGTTGCCGATGGTTTATCATATATGCGTATAGATGAACAGATTACCGACGTTTCTGCCTACAGGGAAGCACGCGAGCAAGCAGAGCGAGAAGAGTACGAGCGGAACAACCCGAAGATTCAACAACAGTTCGCGGACCTAAAACGAGCTTTAAGTACTGTTAGCGATGAGGATTGGGCGAATTTGCCGGAGGTTGGCGATCTCACAGGAAAGAATCGGAGAGCCAAGCAGGCTTTGAGACAGAGGTTCTATGCTGTGCCGGACAGTGTTATTGCTGGAGCACGAGACTCGACCGAACTCGGTACCACAGTTGCAGATGAAGGCCCGTCTGGAGGAGATGGTCCGGATGGTACGATGACGAACTTTGCGGACATTGGAGCGGCAAGGGACAAGGTTTTGAAAGTCAAACTTGATCAAGCTTCTCAAGGAACGGACTCTGTTGCTGGCAGCGCAACAAATATCGACCCTAAGGGTTACCTAACGAGCCTTGCGAAGTCACAGATTCAAGAAGGGGAGGCACAAGTTGGTGATATAAACAGAGCTCGAGTCCTACTGGAATCCGTCATCCGAACAAACCCTAAGCATGGGCCTGGGTGGATTGCTGCTGCAAGATTGGAAGAGTTGGCTGGAAAGACAGTGGCAGCTCGAAATGTTATTGCACGAGGATGCGAGTTTTGTCCGAAGAACGAAGATGTCTGGCTGGAGAACATCCGACTAAATGACAATCACAACGCCAAGATCATTGCTGCGAACGCGATCAAGAACAATGACCATTCAGTGCGACTCTGGGTTGAAGCTATGAATCTGGAGTCAGAGTCCAGAGCGAAGAAGCGAGTCATCCGACACGCGCTAGATCACATCCCTCAATCAGTTATGCTCTGGAAGGAGGCAGTCAACCTGGAGGAAGATCCCGATGATGCTCGACTTCTGCTTGCGAAAGCTACCGAGATTATACCCCTTTCAGTCGAGCTTTGGCTAGCTCTTGCACGCCTTGAGAGTGCCGAGAATGCGCAAAAGATCCTGAACAAGGCTCGCAAAGCCATCCCCACGTCGCACGAGATTTGGATTGCCGCAGCTCGGCTGCAGGAGCAGACGGGCAACTACAAAATCAATGTGATGAAACGTGCCGTTCTGGCACTTGCGAAAGAATCAGCAATGTTGAAAAGAGAGGAATGGATTACTGAGGCTGAGAAATGCGAGGAAGAGGGCGCTATCATGACCTGTGCCAATATCATTCAGGAGACTCTCGGATGGACACTCGATGAAGACGATGATCGAAAGGATATTTGGATGGAAGATGCACGAGCCAGTATCGGACGTGGAAAGTATGAGACTGCCCGTGCAATCTATGCTTATGCCCTTCGAGTTTTCGTGAATAGCAGAAAGTTGTGGTTGGCGGCGGCGGATTTTGAAAAGAATCACGGCACGAAAGACGCACTGTGGCAAATGCTGGAGAAAGCAGTTGAAGCATGCCCCCAGAGCGAAGTTCTGTGGATGATGCTAGCCAAGGAGAAATGGCAAGCTGGGGAAATTAACAATGCAAGACGAGTCCTCGGCCGGGCCTTCAAACAAAATCCTAACAATGAGGACATTTGGCTCGCAGCTGTCAAGTTAGAAGCTGAAAATAACCAACCCGAACAAGCTCGCGACCTCCTCACAACAGCACGACAAGAAGCCCCTACCGACCGAGTTTGGATGAAAAGTGCGGCTTTCGAGCGCCAATTGGGTGATGCTGAAGCTGCGCTTGACTTGGTCAACCAGGCACTTCAATTATTTCCCGCTGCTGCTAAGCTATGGATGATGAAGGGCCAGGTATACCAAGGCGAAGGGAAGCTGCCGCAAGCTCGCGAGGCGTACGGAACAGGAACCAAAGCATGCCCCAAATCGGTACCACTTTGGCTGCTGTACTCGCGCCTGGAAGAGAAGGCTGGCAATACTGTCAAATCCCGTGGTATACTTGATCGAGCACGACTGGCAATACCCAAGTCGCCTGAACTTTGGACCGAATCGGTACGTATCGAGCGACGAGCAAACAACATTAGCCAAGCAAAGAACCTCATGGCGCAAGCTTTGCAACAAGTTCCCAACAGCGGCCTTCTTTACAGCGAATCCATCTGGCACCTCGAACCGCGGACCCAACGAAAGCCGCGGGCCTTGGAGGCAATCAAGAAGGTCGACAATGACCCCATCCTGTTCGTTACCATCGCCCGAATATTCTGGGGTGAGAGAAGATTAGAAAAGGCGCAAAACTGGTTCGAGAAGGCAATATTACTTGATAGTGATTTGGGTGATACCTGGGCTTGGTACTACAAGTTCTTGTTGCAGCATGGAACTGAAGTAGGTTTCTCGCGGTATGATACGCGATTCAATGCTAATATTGCTACCCAGGAAAAACGAGCCGATGTAGTAGCGAAGTGCATCCTCAGTGAGCCCAGACATGGCGAAATCTGGCAGAGTGTAGCGAAGGAGCCGAAGAATGCGGGGAAGAACTTGGAGGAGATTCTCAAGATGGTGGTTGGCAAGTTGGAGTAAAAAGGCGCAAGGATAGTGTATCATAATAAAGGGTTGGGTCGCTGCTTCCCAAAAGGGTTGCAAAAGGCAAGCAATATGACTTGACGTTCAATGGCCGTCATCTTCTTTGTTCCCATTTTGTTTTCCTCGTTTTCACGGCCCGGTTAGACTCATTGCGCAATGCCCATTGTCTGGATGCGGAATCTCACTTCCACAATGATTCTTTGTTGCCCAAGCCACACCGCTTCTGCACCTCTCTACCTTCATTATGGAAGAAATTGTAATATTGAGCAAATACCCAAACCTGCTTTGGCCTCGAGTCTCCCTAAAAATTGCCCCGCTCTAGTTTTGGCTTGATCAGGGGGTGGTCGTCAAAATGTGGGAAGACACAACAGACCAGCTTCTGCCCATAGGTAATGGCTTTCCTCAACTCTTCTGTTCAACATTTCACACTGATTTTTACACAGACCAGAGAAGAACCACCGGGCGAACAAAACTAGCACAGAAATACAACCACCCCATCGGCACAATCGACGCCCAAAACACATGATTCCCGTCTCTTACCACCATCCCCCACCTCCCTCCACAATTTCAAACAGCGAATGACCGATCTCACCTTCCACGAACGCCTGTACGCCGAATTCCAAGAATTCCAAGACTTGGAATTCGCCACAATCCAGGACTGATCAACGCGTTCTTGCCACCAACAGACCAGATACCAGGGTCTGAGAGACTGAGATTAAATGGATAGTTAATGCGTGTGCGTGAGAAGAGAGGGGGTGTGTGACGCTCGGACCGAGCGAGGGGTATTGTAAGTTCGGGAAGGAGAAGATGGTGAGGGATAAGGAGATTGAGGAGGCGGAGGCGGAGAGTGATAGATTGATGAGGCAAGCGCTCGATGATAGTGGGATTAATATTAGTGGAAACTTTTATTTGAGAGAGCTGGAGGAGCTGGAGGATGATGGTTTGGGTATGGAGTTGAGCGCGCTTGGTTTAGTGGGAGTCGAGTCTTGAGGGCAAGAAAGAATCCCAGTGGACTGGTTTATGCTCCCCGTGGCTGCATATGGCAGAAAGATGTACGGTGGTTTCAGGGATCCCATTTTCTTGATGTGGGCAGAGAAGCAATTGTTCCATGCGCATAAAAGGCCAAACCCTCATATTTTCAAGCGGTAAAATTGACGAAGGTATCCCTCAACCAAATTAGGTATTAATTGCTGTCTGCAGCCTATGAAATTTGTGTACCTTAAAACCCAGCCACATCCCAAAACTACTCCTTTCACCCCCCAAGAAAGCTGAAAACTCCAAATTGTCTTTAAGGCGTTTAAGCTGATGCTGGTGGGTTTACCAAAGCACTGTTCATCAAAGTTAACATTTCCAGATCCACGAGAAACAGGGGGTTCACTTACCCCCAGCTGTCCAAAGGCGGTGAGGTATTGGCTCCTGTCAAGTCCAGCCAATTCTTGTAATTTCCAGCAGCATTCCCTTTCATCGAGATCTTCTGTAGCTTGCAGGCTGTCTTGTGACTGGTAGGGATGTACGGCTTGGAGTTCTGAAGGACATCAGGAGCTTCGATGATCGTAGCCGTCAATCCAGCCTCGACGTGCCACTCAATGTGGCAATGAAACAGGCTGACACCTGGATTGTCTGCCACGAAGCGAATTGTCACCGAGCCACCTCCTGGAATAATGATAACGTCTCGGCGCATTGGCGTCACTGGCCACGGGTTGGGCATATCAGGGATGCTTGGTGCTCCCCCGAACCGGTTGACGACTTGGAAGTTATGACCGTGGAGATGGAAAGGGTGGTTTCCCACGTCGTGATTGCCGATTTCCATCTCGACAACGGTGCCGAGGGGAAGAATGGTTGGGTTTACCTGACCATAGATGGCAGGGTTGTATAGGTTAGCCAGGGGTGCGCTGAGAACAGTGTAAAGCGTTGGGACCTGAGGCACGTTAGCTCTTATTCTCTACATAACCTCTTGAGCCATGCCTTCTGAGCAACATAGGTCTGTCCGTTGATATATCCCCGAATTTGATTGTTCTCGTTGGCACCGAAGGAGACAGTGTAGTAGATCCTATGAATGGATTAGCCCGTATAGTGAATGAGAAGAAAATTAGCCATACGTCTGCATGGTAGGCGAGTCGAAGAGAGGTTGTGCATCGTATGGCACTAGTTGTGTATCATCGAAGGGTTGGGGCGTGATCTCGAAGGGGTTTGGAAGTGGGGCCGCAGAATTATAAACAAGCCAAGAGGTAACCTGCCCGCTGTCAGCGAGACGACGTCAATCATGACACGAGGACGCTTACGGATGGCAACATTTTTGGCGAAATCTTGCTAGGATCAAACATGTCCATCGCCATGCTAGCCACGATCGCGAAGTTTTGGACAGCAGTTGGCTTTGCCTTGACAAGAACACTGTATCGTTGCGCTGTTGCCATGAACAACATAGGAACATCGTATGGCCGAGTGTAAACTCCATCGACCTCGACAATGGTCATATTGTGCTGACCAAACTGGAGCCATTGACTTGCGAATGCTCCCATGTTAATAATTCGGAACAAGTAGGTCTTGCCCGCCACGATAGGGAAACGGACATTCTGCGCTTCGTTGATTAAATTGGAATCTGGTACTGGCTCCGAGCCTGAGTTCTCCGGTGATTGATAGTAGTGGACCAAATTTGGAGCCTCATCATGGTACAAATCTGAGAGAGTCATGACGATCTCTTGGTCGTACTTGAACGGTGGTGCCGGGTCATGAACAACAATGGGCCCTCGGAATCCGTCTGCAGAATATCAACAAAAAGCCAGGAAATCAGCGAAGAGAATTATACCAACATACTGCCCGCCAATGTGGGCGTGATACCAATAAGTTCCAGTTTGGGTCACCTAATGCTATAATCAGGTCTCCGGTATTGAGAATATGCCTCCACCATTGATTGCCTTACTTTAAACTCGTATACAAATTCTTTGAAAGGTCAGCTAGATTTCGCCGTGCGGAAGTTCTTGGGACTTACTTTCTCCTGGAGCAATCGGACATTGTGTTACCATCGCTGGCCCATCCATGAAGTTCGTACCATTCTGGAAAATTCCATGAAAATGTATGGCCGTGCTCTCATTTCCCAGACCATTATAAGCATTAATCTTTATAATGTCTCCAAGGCTAACATTAATAGGTGGGCAGGGCCAATGTCCGTTGATTCCGACAAAGGGTCGGGTCAATCCATCAGGAGACGCTGATACCCATCCGATGTTCCAATTAAAAGTTCGCAATTTGGCAGAGACAGCTAGAAAATGAAGAGTAAAAACGAGTGTAGTAGTGAACAACATCTTGAGGTGCTGTATACACTGTAAGAATACAATAGAAACGAGTGTAGGTTGAGGTTTTGAGGTCTCTGCTCAGTGGCACTGGCCTCGTGGTACTTGAAATATGTAATACAGAGGGAGAGGAACTGAGGACAATAGTTTGCCCAGAGAAGTAATTTCCAAACTGAGCCTCGCCAAGTATTGAATCAAGCAAGATTAGGGACGAGAAAAAAGAGGTGGGGAAACGCAACGAGTTGGGAAGCCAGAATCTACTTGGGTCTAAGCCTTCTCATAATCGTTGCGTCCCTGCAGAATGGTCTCAGGCGTGTAGAAATAAGCCATTTTGCCAAGTCGCCAAGTCGCCAAGCCACGAGAGCTCCCGAAGGTCACTCCGCCAAGCACCTACGTAGCGCAAGAGACAAAAAGCGACGTTACCCAAGATAGTTTGAGCCATGATATTCCCCTTTGTCTTTCTCCAAGGAGCAGCGAATGATGCACAGAGCCCATATTGTGATCTCATCCGCTTTACGGTCGAGTTAAGCAGCTGACTTTCCCCTTTATCAGATTGGCTCAGGAGAAAAGAAGCAAAAAGTACCCCGGGCATAAATGAGACACAGTGACATACTGCCCTTAATTCGTACGACATATTACCGCCACCGGAAAACCCCGACTTTTACACCGGTAGGAACAGACGGCCTCTTTGTAATTGCTGTCATTGTTCTGGAAACCCGCCTCTTTGCTCAGAGGCGTTTAGGGAGTCATTTTTCAACTTCAGCTGGATGCAACAAAAAGAAAGGAGAACAATTGATGCCTTAGTATCGAAATGTTAATATTTTCTCAAAAAAACCCCCTTTTTGGGGGGCAGTTATGGGAGTCGTTTATTTAAGTTTACGGCATCCTTGGGGTGTTTAAATTATTGGAAAAGACTCAGATCGAGGTTCGATAGGGGGCCGCTAATGATCGTCTAGGAAGCGCCTCGCTAAATGTGAGGGGCTATTTAGCGACCGAGCCACTGGATTTTGGTACGAAAGGGGGTCTCAAGAAGTCAAGAACCATCCCCTAGTTCTGCCATCGCTGTACGAGGGAAATCGTGGGCCGATAGCCAATACCCTATAGTTTTGGCTGGCCTAAGCGTCTCACCGCCTCGCTAGAGTGGCTCTTGACTTCCTGGACCCTCTTTCGTACAAATTCAAGGAAGATGGAAGATACCTGCGAAGTATGTTAATAGATTCAGCGCTCACATCGCTAATTTACAGCACTCACATCGCTAATCTACAGCGATCATACTATAAGCTTTTATACCCCTCTTAATAGGAGGGGGAAACCGGGAGGCGCTAGTACGAGTAGTAGAGAGGCTAATATAGATGAGGGAATATCCATAATTATAATATAACTTGGCTATACGCGCATTAATTGCTAGCAGAATTATAGTGGGAGTTAATGCGATCGCGATGCGTAATCATTTTGGTAGGGTGTGGTGGTGCTAGTTTTGGTGGGTGTGGTGGTGCTTAGTAACGAGCCTAGTGACATAAGTCTGTGTCGCACAGGGCTATTTGCTCACTAACGAGCCCTGTAAGGATATTGCAAACTTCTAAGCTTCGCGATAAGTTCTCTAATTATTATTGGATAATACACTTTAGCTTCTTCTTAATTGTAATCTCGAAGTATAAGTAATAATACTGCATGGTTATTTAGGGGATTTCAAGTAAAGTTGGCGACTTTGGTATTCCGAAGCCTAAAAAAGTGCCCTGTGCAACACAGACTTATGTCACTAGGCTCGTAAGCTCTTTGTCCACGCCCGGGCGTGGATGTATTGGGACTCACCTACACTATAGTGTGGGTGTATTAGGAGCCACCCGCAACTCTTCACTAACATTTATTAGCTCAAACCACAACGCCCTTGATCATTTAATTATTACTTAATTTGTTTTGAATACATTCTTCCCTTATGTCGGACATCGAGACAGTCGAATACCACCAATACTACCCACCAGGAGTGCAGCGAGTAGTCGCATCAGGCACGAGCTCCTGGATTAGTGTAGTCGACGAGTCCACTATCCTCAAGTATACTCTTTAACCTAGAGGTAATACTAGCTACCTCGAGATCGAATACAAGATTCTCACGATAGTTAGCGAACACCTTCACGTTATTAGGCTAAAAAGCTTCTCAGACATTAGATTATATCTTGAGCGGGCTATGAACGGAACGCTCTACAAATACCTAGCTAAATCAAATCACTCCACTATCTCTATCTAGAAGCGGTTACTCTAGTACAGAGAGCTAACTCTAGTAGTCATTTATATCCACTCTAGGCGAGTCATCCACTACGATATATAGCCTTCTAATATCTTACTTAATAAAAACTCTATCTAAAGCTTACTAAACTTTCAAGGCAACTATCTTTTAGAAGATAAGTAACTCATTTTAGAAGGCGGGAGTACTAAGCTATATAGATTTTTCTGCCCTCGAGACGATCTATTTAAAGCTAGTATTAAGATAAATAGTTTTATACTTAGATATACGATATACTTTATTATAATAGGCTACTACGTCTTTCCTAATATTATTAATAGAGAAGAGGGATAAACTAATAAGGTATAGGATCGTTTCGAGTAGAGTTAGTTTCTAGAGGACTCTTATACTTATAATAATATTATCTTAAAGTATTAGAAATAATAATATAAGTTAATTACTATAGTTCTTTAGGATATAGAAGCTATAAGAGAAAGGTTTAAACTAGATTAGTAGGATTAATATAAGGGCTTAATATATATATATATAGCTATGAAATTATAATATATATACTTAGATATTATAATAGGTTAAGACCTAATTAATTTGCTTAGCTAGAAGCCTCGCTTAGGTTATATAATCTCGGATATATCTATAGTCATATGATATGCCCTCTTTAGTTAATAGAGTAACTACGTATTATTTAGGGAGCTTAGACGCCTTAAGGAATATAGTTCTTGTCCTCACTTTCCTTTCCTTTTCTCTTTCCTCCTTAGAGAATTCTATTTAGTTAATTGAACTACTAGTCTTCTTTATATAAAGGCCTAGCCCGTAATAGATATATTAAGGATAAGGTTAAGTTTTTTTTATACTAGTTCCTAGTATATTAAATAATTAGATTAGATTAGATTAATAGCTATTAATTTAATCTAATTAAAGGATTTAGTTATTAATTATATTCTAATTATAATCTAATTAGATTAATTAATTATTAATTAATTAATTTAATTAATAGAGTATATAATAGTATAAGGGCTAGTAGCCGAGCTAATACTAGATTAAGGTTTGGGTCTAGCTATATCGGGAACGCACTTTATTGAATTAGGACTAGTATAAGAGGGAAAAATATAGTAAGACAAAAACCTATATAAAATACTATAGAGTATAAAATCGACTAATAGTAAAAACACTAAAAAATAATAACTATAAGATAGATATAAAGTAGTATAAAATTAGTATATAAGTATATAGAACTCAAAGTATAAAAGTAATATATGGATTATTATTCTATAGCTACAGAAACTCGAGCCTTCTTATACGAAATACCAAAGTTATATGATCTTAGACATATCTGTAGTCATGTGATTAGAATGTCAAAACTACCTAAAATCGCGAAAATCGATAGTATATAGCTAGCTATATTATAGTAGATACTTAAGGACAAGTAAAGGAGAAGATATAAACCTAAGTACTTTTCCCTAGAGATAAGATTAACTCTAATATAGTTAACGACCTCTAGCTAGTAGTAATACTCTACGAAGTTAGGCTATTAGGCCCTAATATTAGCTTAAAGAACTAAGCGTATATAGAGGATTACTGTAACGGATCGTCACGTGGCTGGAGGTCACGTGGGCGGTGCCGCACCTCTCACCTTATATAGTAGAATAGCGAATTGATTAGCGATCAATTCTTGTGCCTTTTTGGCTAGTTGGCTCAGGTGGTCAAAGCTATTCACACCGCCGCTGTCACAATTACCTAGAAGTAGTTATTACCCTTATTAGAAGTATAATTCTATTAGAAGAAGGTATCCTCCTAGAGGTTTTATTAGCTATATCTTATATTATAGTACTATTAGAAGCTCCCGCTAAGTTTAGTAGTTTATAACTAGTAGATAAGATCCTATAATATAATTAAACGTCGCTAGAACTAGATGAACTATATACTATAGTATAAGCTAAGAGTAACGTCTAGATACTATAGGATAGACTTCTCTTATACTATAGTAGACTCTATATTATAGACGACGAGATAATTACTAGACTCCCCTTATAGACTACCCTAATCCGTGAAGTATATAATAAACCCTTATCTAGATACCCTAGATATATAAAGCTCTATTAATTACTTAAAGAATAATATTACTAGTTATTTATAAGTAAGGATATCGACTAATATTATAATAACTACTACTCTTATAAGAGATCACATATACTATAAGATAAGAAACCTAGTTTCCTTTACTTATTACTTATTCTTAATTACCCCTAGTAATATATTACTATAGATTTTAAGAGCTATCTAGAAAGTAAAACAGGGTATAATATAATAGCTATATTTATAGATTAACTATTAAAATACCTTATTACGATACCTATATAAGACATAATTATAGTCAAGTAGCTAGTACTCTTATTTCTATTATATATCGTATATTAAGTAAGTATTCTAGAGATAATTATATTAGATTAAGGACCTTAGTTTATTTTTAATTTTTGGAACGAGTTCTATACTAGAATTAGTACTAAGCTTAAGCTCTCTACTACTAATTACCTCTAGATAAACGACTAGATAGAGATAGTTAATTAATACTTTAATTAGAGATTACGCCCTTATATTAACTACTACTAGGATAACTAGGATAACTAGGTAGTAATTATTAACTACTAATAAGCTTCTCTTTAGTATGAAACTATTAGCTAGTCCCTATTTATAACTAAAAAGAGATATGAACCTCGTACTACTTTCGACTAAGACTCTCCTATAAAGGCTAACTTACTAAAGGAGAAGCTTAATAGGGATAAAGCTAAGGTATTAGTAAACTAATTATATGAATTATAGTAACTTACTTAGGGTTATATAGAGAAGGTATAGGAATAATATACTATATAAACTAATAGGTACTATTATTTAATTAACTTTAAAAGTAATAAAGTATAAGTTATAATAAAGTACTAGAAGACTAATTACCTGAGCTATAAGCTAAGGAACTAAATAGAGGGCCCCTTCGAGATTCTAGAGGAATATAGCTACTTATTCTTACTAAAGCTACTAGAAACTATAAAGGTTCACCTAGTATTCTATATAGAGAAGCTATAAAAAGACCCTAGAAACCCTCTACTAGGTTAAGCTAATCTAGAGCCTTTACTAGTAGTTCTAGAGGATAGGGAGTAGGAATACGATATAGAAAGGATCCTAGTAATGAAGCTAGTAAGAAAGAAACTAAGGTATAGGATCTAGTAAGTAGGTTAGGACGAGGACCCTAAGTAATATCTAGCCTCAATACTAAGTAATAGCCCTCTAACCCTATAATATTTCTATAAGGAGTATAGTGATAATACCGAACTACTAGGACCCCTATATGTAATAGGTCACCAAAAAGGGTCACCAAAAAGGAGCGAGTCAGGGAGCACTTCCAATGCGGTTAATTGACTGAAACTTAGGGAGGGAAGTGAGTTGTGGGAGGAGCGAAGCCTTAAGGGCTCGCGCACGGACCACATATACACAGACCGCCGCCCGCGCACGCTAGGATGCCCAGGCACTCTCTAACACTATATAACCTCTTATACTAGCTAGACTATATAAGAGACGATATTCGACTATAGCTATATAAGGACGATAATATACCTTTATAAGTTATATGACCTTAGATATATCCGTGATTATATAATATATATATATATACTATAAAAACTACCGAAAATACTGAAAATAATAGGGACAACGACTTTTCCTAAGCTCGAGGGTAAGCTTACTCTAAAGGGGGGGGGGGGGGGGGGTAATTATAACGATATTCTACCTAGTCACTTAACTATATCCTATATCCTATAGCTTATATATCCTATATCCTATGTCCTATACTACCACGTGACGCGGCCGCTTCGCTAAGGGAATCTAGATAGAGTACACCTAAGGAAATTTAGGAAGCTAAGCCTTATACGGACTAGCGTATTATAGGGTATATATATATTCCTATAACCTCCTATATTCTAGTCTTCTCTTCCTTAGCTTTATATCGTCTTTATAAGGGACCTTCTACTTTACTTTCTAAGCCCTAAATACTATACTATAGTACGGCTAGCTATATACTATCGATTTTCGCGATTTTAGGTAGTTTTAATATTCTGATCATATGATTACGGATATGTCCGAGATTATATAACTTTGGTATTTCGTATAAGAAGGCTAGAGTTTCCGTAGCTATAGAAAATCAATTATATATTACTTTTATACCTTGAGTTCTATATACTTATACACTAATTTTATACTACTTTACGTCTGTTTTATAGTTATTATTTTTTGGTGTTTTTGCTATTAGTCAATTTTATACTCTATAGCGTTTTATGTGGTTTTTATCTTACTACATTTTTCCCTCTCATATATTTATTAGTAAGTAACATAGGGAAGATCGAACTTCATAGTCAAGGAGAATGCTCTTATAAAGCCCTGAGAGTACTCTATAAGGCGGATTATCATATAATAAGTTCAGGAAAAAGGGGGTAGTTACGATACCTTATACCTAGGGCTAAAGTATTAAGGATATACGAGAAGTAATTTCGGGTTTTACCCTAATTTCCGAAGTATACGGCATTTTAATAGGAGATAACCACAAGATATAGTAGCGAATATAATAAGTAGAGATAGTAGAAATAGAGGCTAACTATAGAAGGAAACAAAATAGAGGAAATAGAATTAGTAAAATTATACCAAGATAGCCGTAAGCGGACTAAAGTTAGAAGCGAGCCTTAGTACTCGGAAATAAAGTTATACTATTACTTTATATATTAATCTTAATTATAGCGAAAGTCGGAATAGAAATAATATTAATTTAGGTAGAGCAGATTACCTTTTTAAGTAAAAGAGATATCCGGAAAGAGGAATACCCTTAATCTCAAGTAAAAAGGTAAATAGAAATCGGAAAAAGATAAGGAAAAATCGGAAATAAGAAATTAAATAGGAAAATTAGGAAAGCCTCTAGGTAAAGAGAAAGCTATTAAGTGATATTATTAAGAGGGATTCAGAGAAGACAGAGAAATCGGGAAAATCATTATTATTATTATTATTATTACTTTCTTTATCTATAGTACTATCGAGTATATTAGAATCAACTGAGACGAACGGATTTATTAGAGGTATTAAGCCTATAAAGTATAAGCGATTAGAGAAGACTAGAAAAGCAGCGTTATCGTCACCGCTAATACCGAAACAAGGATACTAACCAAGGATATCATTAATAAGCGGGACCTCTCAGATACCGGTTCCGATCTCTAAGGATATTATTAGCCCTTTGGAGTCTTCTATAATAGGATCCATAGGTACGGAAATACCCAAATCGGCTACCGGGATAGCCAAAGAGAATAAGATAACTAAAGAGAAGTATATACTAGTACCGGGCTTGAATTTGCCTCTTCTACTTTCATAAGGTATACTATAGTTTAATAGATAGAACATTTCAACCTTCCTAGAATAGTATACGGATATATATAAGGACTACTATATCTCTAATAACGTTAAGCTAGAAAGGATTATATATTATATCTCCTAGGTCTTTAAGGAATAGATTAAGGCTATACCGGAATACTATATTAATAACCCGAGGCCTACTAGGAAACCAAGTTTTACGAAGCCCTAATAAAGGAGTTCCGGGAAAACGACTAGGAAACGATTAGAGTTAGCCGTAACTACCTTTCTAGGATTATTACTCGGGCTAAGGTTAGAGGTTTATCTACGAAGTCTTATATTAATATATTTAACCGGGTATCTAAGGAACTAATAAAAGAAGGAACTAGATAAGATCACTCAATACCGGGAATTTATATAAGGACTACCCCTAGGAGCTAGAGACCGGATTCTCAAGGATATAGCTTTTAAGCCTACTAATATTTCAATATATATATATAGCGAGATATATAAGAAAGCTATACTATTTTACTAATACGAAGAGAAAAAGCGCTACTTTAATATTACTAATAACCCGGATATAGCTAAGATTTAATAGGAATACCTAGAAGAAGTAGTATATAAATTAATCCTAGTACCGGAATTCGAATATACCTTACTAGTTCCCCCTATAGTTAATATTTACCCTAATTCTGGACTAGTATATATAGAGCCTAGGCCTTAACCTATAGTAATTCCTATAAAACCAACGAAAAGCAATAAACTATAAAAGCGGACGATATCAACTTCTTAATATAGAGCTTAGAAAAACTAATAATTACTACTATTACTTAAGAAGACTTATAGAAACAACTCCAAAATATTATAGCTTCTATCTAAGAAATATCCGTAGAATACTTATATAGCCTAGATATAGTAATAAGGATAGTAGTATCCTTAGTCTAGTGGTATAACTCGGGTTCTCGTGCGGATATAGTAGTAGTAGAGGAAGAGGTCATAGAGGATTATATAGCGGGTATAGTGATATAGACGAGGTTTGGAGCGAATATAGGACCTAGAATAGTAGAAAGAGCTTAGTAAGGGGAGAAAACGTTATATAAGTTAATACTACTTAGAAGTAATATAAGATATAAGGCAAAGTACTACTATAGATACTATAGCAGAAGAAGGATAATACTATTAATCCAAATTACGACTATTTCACCTAGATATATTATCCCTTAATAGAGGAGCTTTAGAATATAGGATATATCTATAGAGACGACTACAAGTAGTATAAAGGACTATATAAGATAGGCGAGCGAGTATGCCTTTCTTCCTTTAGAATAATCGTCGTTAGTATAATTAGATTATTTCTTAGCTTCTAGGATAGAATACGACTATAATATTATAGTAAGACCTAGAAACATTTAATATTAGCTAGAGAAGCTCAAATAGTAAGATAGGAAAGGGAAGTAGGATAGCTATAGTACTAGTAGGAAATAGATAAGCTATTTAACTTAGAGCAAATAGTATAGGATTCGAGATCCTTCTAGAGTTAGAATTAATAGTTAGTACGAGGAGATAAATATACTTAATATTACTATTAATACTATATCTAGTTCTATAGCTAAAAGAAAGGGGAAAGACGTAGAAATAGTTAAGGAAGTCTTCTAGAGGCGAGCTAAAGCTAAGGAAAAGATACTATATATAAAAGGATAGAAGAATACTATTATTTAAGGGGCTAGATACTAGAGGGGTCTAGTAGATGAAATAGAGGTTAATATAACTAAGGATAAGTTAAATAAGTAAGAAATATAAGGGACCTTAACTATAAGGAGACGCCTAAGCCTAAAGTCAACGATATACTAAAAGGATTACTAAAGAAAGTAACTATTCTACTTCCGAGGATATAGAAAGGGATAAAGATACTTATTAATGCCCTAAAGACACCAAATCCAGCTACTACGCTTTAGAATTAGTGGATTAAGGACAATTCTTCTTACCTTACTATTATAGAAATAGGAAATACTATTATAACTAGTATAGTAGGATAAGTAAAAAGATCTACCGAACTTACTACTATAGTATATATAATAGATAGAATAATTAAGGGAGCTAATTTCTAGCCTATTTATTAGGACCTAAGAAAGTTATTTAACTAGAGGGGAATAATATTAATATTCGTTTATTATTAGCTTAGAAGTATATTATATAGGCTCCGAAAATCAGATTTATCCTTAGAGGTCTATAAGGTATTATTAAATATAATAGAATAATTAATACTAGAGTAGAGGTTAATATTCTCCCTAAAAGGATCTTAAGAAGTATTAGTAGAGTAGTATATAGTACCAAGATTACTATATATCTACTACTATAGGTAACGAATTCGGGTTCTTAGGAATAGCTAAACTTAGGATTAAAGTTAAGATAGAGTAGGATATAAAGATACCTTTTTCCTAGTTAAAGAAGTACCTAAGATTCTGCTTAGTTAGCCTTTTATAGTAAAGATAAGGATAAATATTAAATATAGAAGTAATAGTTTATAGGATAGAGTATTTACTAATCCGGATAATAATAGAAATACGTATACTATTATAATTATTCTACCTTTAAAGAAGGATACTAGATATATAGAAAGAGATCTATAAGAGGATATTAAGCTCCTAGAGTTAAAGAAGTAAGTATTCTGAGATAGAGATAGAAGGTAAAGAGGGAAACTAAGGCCTAGTATCTCGACTAGTATTAGTACTAGGGAAAATAGAGAGATACCGGAATTTCCTATAGATTTCTTTAATTTAGGTTCTAGAGTTTAGGAAAAGGAGGACATTTTTAGTGAAACTAAAGCAGAAAAGGCCCTAGTTATAGTATTAATAAAGGTAGTTCTAGAGATAATAGAGGAAGAAGCTTAGAGGGTACTAAAGAGGAGATTTCTAAGGAAGAGGTAGATAAGTATCTCCCTATAGTAAAGGAATATATACCTAGTACTACTAAACCTAGAATATAAGAATAGAAGGGTTCCTAAAGATATAGGAAAGTTATAGAGATTCTTAGGAGATTAGATAAAAGGAGGTCCCCTTACCTAACTAAGAAGGAATATAGTAGGAAGGTTATAAATTTAGGGGATTAGATAAAAAGGGACTTAGAGAAAATAGTACTAGTACTTAAGGATAAAGATAATTATCCTAGTCTATTTATAGTTATAGGAGCCTATAAGAGAAAAGCTTAGAAAGTCCGCCTAGTAGACATAAATAATAAATAGGAGAAGGGCCTAGAGGTTATCGGACTAGTTTACGAGATCTAAAGTACGAGAATACCCTTAGGAATAACTTAGAAAGTATAAAGATTACTTATTACTAAGGATAACTACTATTCTAAGGGGATTATAGCTTACTTAAGAATATCTAGATAGTTTATAAGTTAGAGACTAGCTCTAGGAGGAAGAAGTAGCTATATTTAGGGAGCTAATACTTAACTTAAGGAGCTATTATATTTAATTAGAAGGAGCTTAGAAAGGTATATAAAGATATTAGTCTACCTATACTAATTAAGACTATAGAATATAAGGTATAGTAGGAAAGAACTTCCTATTCCTAAGGTACTAGTACTAGTAGTAGTAAAGATATTACTAGAGTTTTAGAATATAGAGTCCTCGAGAAATATAATAGTCCTTATTAGAATCCGTAGTTCTTAGTTATAAAGAAAGTCACAGGACTTATTAATTAATTAATACCACTATAAAGATGAATTCTTAATACTATAGGACACTAATTTACCGCCTTTAGTAGATAAGTTTCCGAGGAATTCGCTAGATATACTATACCTCTTTAATCATTTCTTCTCTATTACGATTAGCTTATATTAGACGTTCGAAGTCGAGACTTAATAGCTTTTATAATACCTCTAGGTTACTCAGATAACGACTCTACCTCAAGGAGCTACTAATTCAGTTACGTAGTTTATACGGTAGTTATAATAATTCTAGAGGATCTATTTCCTAAGATTACTATACTATTTTATTAATAATATTACTATAAAAGGGCTATATAT